>WEKX01024522.1:696754-753203 GCA_013390025.1 Pitta sordida
TGCCCTCGCGCCCCCGCCCGCCGCGGCGCATGCGCAGAGGGCGCGGTGAGGGCGGCGGAGGGTGAGGGGCTCCCGGGGTCCCTCATTGCCGCCTTCCCTCCCTTCCCTCGGGCTATCGGGGCCGCCACAGGGACGGGCTGCCGCCGACAGGTATTAACTGGGCAGAACGGTGAGCGTAGGGGCAGCTGGTGCTCCTGCCCCGGGACCCCTGGAAGCCGGGGCGGGTTTTCCACAGGCGGAGCCGTGCGGGGGGTTCGCCGCCCTGAGGTGGTGCAGTGTCGCCTTGACCTTGTGGTACCTGTGTGTGTGTGTGTGTGTGTCTGTGTGTCTGTGTATGTCTGTGTGTCTCTGTGTGTGTCTGTGTCTGTGTGTTTGTGCAGAGTCGTGTGGCAGCTGCCGGGCTTCCCCGGTTTCCCAGACCAGCCCTTTGAAGTTCTCCCTGTGGGGGCAGAAGCCCCACGGTGGCCGGTTTGTGTTGGCTGCTCTGTCCCCGACACTTCCCGCAGGATCCGGCCGCAGGGCAGGGTTGAGGGAGGAGCCCTGAGCGTTCCGTGCGTTCGGAGCCGCCGGGAAGGCGGTGCGGGGCCCCCTGTGAGAGGGACATGGCAGGTACAGAGGGACAGCCCTGGGCAGCACCGAGCCGTGCAGGGACCTCGAGGATCATCCAGTTCCCATCCAAAGCGATCCCGGGTCGCTCCCAGCTGTCCTGGGGCACTCCCCGGTTTGGGGCAGCTCTGAGTGAAAGAAGTTCAAGCAGCAGGGTGTTGTTTGTTGGCCCAAACGCAAGCTAAGATGGTTGAAACAAGATGTGGGATGACCTGACAGAGGCATCTTGGGAAGCTTAGTTGCTGAGCCAGGGTTTAGTCTCTGTCCCGGTGACAGCACTGCCATGCTCTGGACTTTCAGTGGTGCTTTTCTCTTTAAATGCTCAGGTAAGGGGCGTTTTTGAGGTGTGTTTGGCTGGCTTAGCGAGGTAGGTTGTGCCTGGGTAACATTGTCATGGCCCTTTTTTTCTAGGAGATATCAAAGAACCTGCAGTGAAAGGTCTCTAAGCCCTTAGTAGGTCTGTGTGTCTGCAGTGGGGTAGTGGAGAAAGGTGAAGCACTGAAGGAAGCTGAAAACTGGAACAACAGCTAAGTGGTTCCTGTTCTTCAGTGTTAAAAGCCTGTGGGACATGTAACATTTATTCCTTGTGTTCCTGTCCATTTTGTCCTGAGAAACAGTATCTTTGGTCTCAATGCTGATCTCAGCGTGTCCTTTCCGTTTCCAGCAAGGAAATGAACCAGGGGTTGGTGCTGAGGTTGGAAGGGCTGGTGCAGCTCCGTGGAGCCTGGCAGCAGCTGCGTGCCCTGTCCTGCAGGAGAGCCTGTGGGGCACAATGGAAGCCTGTGCAGGCCCCTGCACACCCCGTGTGCCCCGTCCTGCTGCACCCACAGCCCTGGCAAAGACACACCATGGGCAGCCGTGCCTTAGCCCAGAGCAGACATCTGGCCACCAAGGAGGTAATTACCAACATCCAATAGTCCCTGGCTCTGTGTGAGAAGTGCAAGAGCTCAGTGTGAGCATTTCGACTGGAAAAGAGGCAGGGGTGGGGAAAGGACCTTTATTGATGAATACAGAGGATTTTAAATTTATTTAATGTATGACTTTGTTGTGATTCTCTCTCAAATATTGACTTGGAACAGTAGCACGTGAATTTTTGCAGAGGCAGGAGGAAACTGTTGCAAACAGAAATGAAAATTATTTTATTGGTTTTTTTTCTTTATTCTGCAAAATTAAAAATGCAAAAAATCTGTAGTGTGCTGTACATTCTAAATCTTCATTATGATGTAGAACCATTTATGGTGTAAAGCCATTTATTTTAATTCATTAGCATTGTAGTAAAAAATGTTCATTATGATGTGTAAAGCCATTAATTTACCCTAACCCATTGATGTTGCAGTAAAGAAGATGCGTTTACCTCCAATGGCTTGGGACCATTGTCTTTTAGATATTGATTTTGTTGTTCCTTAGCTTGTGCCACTCTGTGTTCCTATATCCGTGTCTGATTCCATGTAGGACACAAAGAAGAAGAAGAAGAAGAAGGTGGTGCTGAGAGGTGAAGTGGAGATAAGGCAGAGGATGACCATTGAGGAGCTGGCACGAGCTATGGGCAAGGACATCGGTGAGAGGTCCCTGAGGTCTGAACACAGCAGTTAAAATGTCACAAGGATGTCTTTGGTGGCGTTAATTAGCTGTTGTTAATCCATCCCTTAGCCAGGGATGTTGTTCCCTCCCAGAGGAAGTGGTGGTAGAGAAAATAAGTCTGGCCATCCAAATAACCATTTCAGTGTGAAGGAGGCAGCCCTGCCTTCCATCTCCACCTGGGCTGCTCTTGTGGCTGTGGTTCCTGAGGGCTGAATTGCTCTGGAAGGAAAGCACAGCACCCTGGCTTGTCAGGGCTGCACCCATGTCAAGTAAAAACTCACAGAGAAAGAGCTTCATCCCGAAATCCAGCCCCGAGAGTAGGGAGCTGGGCTTCAGGAGCAATTTGTACTTCATTAAAACAGTGATTTAATTAGCTGTGTTGTGTGTTTCTGCTCCCAAAGACAGCAGCATATGGTCAGATTTATCAAATTTCCTTCCTTAGTGAATCACTCCTTTGCTGTTTGGTTTAGACGAATTTCAGTTGTTTTCTTTTTTGAGGATTAACAGAAAAGTTAGATATGAACATCTGAGGGAAAAAAAGATTGTAGCAGCTAATAGTCATTTTCAGTAACCCTTCACATTTATCCTCTCCAAGTATGCAAAGTAATGGGAACTTTTAGATAAATCTAACTAAATGAAAAGTCTTATGAAGTGGGTTGGGGTTTTTTGTCCCACATATTTTTATGGATGTAATTGTTAAATGTTAAATTAATTGTTCAATCTTTTCCACAGAGCACATTTATGAAGCACTGCTGTACACAGATGTTGACCTTGATTCACTAGAGCCAGATTCCATCTTATATGGAGACCATATCAAGATGATCGTTCAGAAATCAGGAATGAAGTATAAATCAGCAAAACTGAAAGAGGAAAAGGAAAGAAAAAACACAGATGCTGTGAAAAGGCAAGTTGGGAACTGTTCTTTTTGGCTCTTTACATTCTATTTCCTCCTGCAGGAGTTTGTCATATGTGGGGGTTTTTTTGTCTGATGGGATGTTGATAATACCTGATATGGCCACAATCTGGTAATATTTCAAAGGTGAAGTTTACTATTTTGACTTATTTGGCTATAAAGCTGCTGCTCAGATTAGACTTTGTTTTAGGTGGGCTTTTTCTATGCCATTTTCTGGAGAAAAGCCTGAATTGGTGCATTAATTGCTGCAGCAGTAGCACTGAGCAGCTGTGGTGCAGCTGGGGTTTGTCGTGAGGAATCACACACTGGAGTTCACCACACCCTGGCACACGGCTCTCCATTATCTGTGTGTCACTCTGTGAGTTCTTTGGCACTCACCACCCCCATTTCTGCTGTCCTTGCAGGCCTCCTGCAGACCCAGCAGTGCTGACCCCACGGCCCCCCGTTGTCACTATCCTGGGACACGTCGATCACGGGAAAACCACTTTACTTGACAGTCTGCGGAAAACCCAGGTGGCCTCGATGGAAGCAGGAGGCATCACACAACACATTGGTGCTTTTCTTGGTAAGATCCAGCTCTACCTGACTTGTTCACTGGGGGAAAAGGTTCCACATAAAGGTTGCCACAATTGGAAGCCTGTAACAGGTTTACTCTGGCTGGGTGCCAGGGCCCCAAACAGTTGCTCAGTCCCAAATAATAAGATGATATACGAAGTGTGGGCTGGGATAAGGCAGTTTAAGCAAAATAAAGCAAAGCCAAAGAACTAATCTGTACTTCCCATCAGCAGTGGTTATCCACCCACATTTGGGAAGCAGGGCTCCTGTGCATGTGGTGGTCTTTAGAGGGCAGCCATTGGAAACCCATGAATGTCCCTCCTTTCCTCAGCTTTTACATCTGAGCTGACGTATGGAACATCCCTTTGGTCAGTTTGGGTCAGCTGGCCTGCTTGTGTCCCTTCCAGAATCTTGCTCTGGAGTGGGGAAGGAGCTTTGCAGTCCCGATGTGTGCCCAGCTGTAGCCAAAACACTGGTGTGTTATCAACACCCTTCTGAAGCACAGCATTGTGAGCGCTGCTGTGGGCTCAGACCGTCCCAGTACAGAACCATAACGTGATGTGTCTGTTGCTGGTGGCTGTCATAGCTATGTAGATGGAACTTGGAAGTGAACTGTTAAAATCAGACTGTTTTGCATGATAGAGGAGCCCAGGACAGTTTGTCACTCCTGAGGATTTAAGAGCACCATGACCTCCATGCCACGTGATCTGTCTCCCCAAGCTGCATGGCTGTTACTAAAGAAGTTCTCAAAGGAGTGATGCATCACATAAAGCTGGGTGAAATGCAGGTTTTAAGCTGCACCATGTACACCTCTTCACAGTGCATATGCCTTCTGGGGAAAAGATAACTTTCCTGGACACTCCTGGACATGCAGCCTTTTCAGCCATGCGGGCACGGGGCACCAACGTCACCGACATTGTCATCCTGGTGGTCGCAGCAGAGGATGGGGTGATGCAGCAAACCATAGAGTCCATCCAGCACGCCAAAAACGCAGGAGGTACGGCCTGCACCTCCTTGTATTTCACCCAGGGATTTATTCTAAGTGCCCACAACCTGCCACAACCTTTTCTAGCAGCTGTGGCAGTAGCAGCAAGGTTTGGTTAGGCTGCTGCTGACTCTGTCCCTTCTCTTTTTAGTTCCTCTTATCCTCGCCATTAATAAATGTGACAAACCTGAAGCTGATCCTGAAAAAGTGAAGAAGGAATTGCTGGCTCACGACGTGGTCTGTGAGGAGTTTGGAGGTGATGTCCAGGCTGTAAATATTTCTGCACTCAAGGTAATGTTGTGATGGGGAAAACGATGGTGTTCATGGGTGTCTGGTGTGTGCAGAGACACGTTTCTGTTTGGCAGCTGGACAATGAAATGCTTCTCTTCATGGCAAGGTGTCAGACACCAGGAGCTCAGTGCTGCTGGGTCTCACCAGAACTATTTGTAACACACTGAAGTGTGTTTTGAGGCTCAGGCTTTCAGAGAGCAATATCTTGGTTTTCTTCAGGAAATTCAGGGGATACTTTCCAGGTTAATTCTGATTGCTGTTTCCTCATATATTTACTATATTTATAGATTTATATATTGTATGAAATCCGTGCAAAATCAAAGTTGGTTATAATGCTGTGCATGAGGATAAAAATTCATACTGGGTTAAATAAATACTCTCCTAACAGAGGGCTGATCACAAGAACAGAGTTTCATACAGGTCTTACAAGATGCACTTAGAAAAAAGGGAGAAAAAAAAAACCCCAAACCAGCTAAACAGTTTTGTCTGTGATGTCCTGAAGTCCTGACTGGGTGTCAAATGTTTTCAAGTTTCAGTGGGGGAATCTGGCACTAAGATTTCAACTTCTGATCTCACTAATTGGGCACTTCCTGTATTCTGTATATTTGTGTGTTTGTGTGTGTGGTTTTATACAGGGTGAAAACCTGATGGTTTTAGCAGAAGCAACTGTGGCTCTGGCAGAGATGTTGGAACTTAAGGCAGATGCCACGGGCCTGGTAGAGGGGACTGTAATCGAGGCTCGCAAAGACAGAGGGAAGGGGTAAGTCACCTGCCATATCCAGCTTCAGAGCAGCACTTTGTAACAGCACAGACAAGACCCTTCAGGGGGCTTGGACCTGGTTAAATAAAGCTGTGACAGTGTGTTTCTGTAACTAAAGACTTGAAATATTATTCTGCAACACCAGAGCAGAACAAGCCGTTATAAAGTGCTGGGGCCAAAATCAGCATCTCACTGAAATGAAATCCTGTAACCACAGGAACTGGTTTGAAGTGCCAGAACAGATGCATTTTCTATATGTTGTTAAAAGCATAGGAATGATGAAGTTAACAGTCATAATATGTGCGTAATTCCTGGGGAATGGTGTGTGACATGACACTCTAAAATAGGGTTAGTCCTTTTGCAGGTTCTGTGTGAACAGTGTGCTCTTTGAAAATGAATGGGATTCTAGAAAGCTGTTGGAGTTTATTTATTTGGGTGTTTTTGGTGGATGTTCACCTAAATGTGTAAAATCAGTTTGTTGCTGATTTCACAAATGCCGAATTTTGGATTGATCTGCAGAAATTAAGAGCACAGTGCAGGTTTGGGGGGGTTTTGCAGGTCACTTTAAAATTATATTGGCAGGAATGTCCTGCCTGTGATTGATCACAGGTCCCTTCTGGTTTGTGTTTGTTTGCCTACACTGACCACGGAGACAGGGGGGTGTCACTTTCTTTTTGTCTGTTATGTTTCCCCTCTGTTCTTCCCCAGTCCACTTACCACAGCCATCATCCAAAGAGGAACTCTGAGGAAGGGCTGTGTTCTGGTTGCAGGGAAGACCTGGGCCAAAGTGCGGCTCATGTTTGATGAGAATGGCAAAGCTGTGGATGCAGCCTCTCCAGGCATCCCCGTGGAAATCATGGGCTGGAAGGACGTCCCTTCAGCAGGGGATGAAATCCTCGAAGTGGAATCTGAGGTACAGAAAGAGCTGTTCAACAGAAACCTCACACTGGGGGAAGGAGCTGGGTAATAAAATAAGGGAGAGCTTTCATTCCAAATAACCTGGGTAATCCCATGAAAGACAGAGGCTGAGCTTGGGCATTCAGGGACCTGAGCTCTGTAGGAGGAATGAGGGTTTGCATATTGCCTCTTTCTTATTCACCTTTCTTTTGCTGGCCTGTCCTCATCTCCACTGGATCAATCCAGTACTTCATGATATCAGTGTTGTCATTTTAAAGTGAGGGAACTAGTTTCTGACAAAAGAATATGTATAAAATACAGTGTGAAATAGGTGTTGTGAGAGCTGGACAAACAGCCTGTGGAAGAATGAGTGCTACTGCTCTCCTGCAATGTGGATACCATGGAACAGGCCTTGAGTCGGGTTGTAGCGCAGGGAGGAGCTGTTGTGCTCATTCTCTGCCATCTGTGCAGCAGAATCTCTAGTTAAATGGGAAAGGAAATCAGTGAGCCTGCAGAGAAGATGCAAAGGGATGAAACTGCATTACTGTGGGGTTTGCTGAGGCAGTGTTCTAAAGGTAATGTTTCTGTCTTCCTGTCCAGCAAAGGGCACATGAAGTTGTGGACTGGAGGACCTATGCTGAGCAACAGGAGAAGCTGAAGAAGGACGTGGAAGTTATTGAGGCCAGGCAGAAGGAGCACAGGGTGGAATATGAGCAGAAGCAGCAGCAGCTGGCCCATCTGACCTGGAGGCAGAGGAAGGCAGTGCTGTACAAGGCCAACAAGCATCAGATGTTCCAAAGGCCTACAGAGAGAAGGGAGATTGATGAGAACACGCTGTCAATAATAGTTAAAGGTGCTGCTCCATCCACTGCCCTGTTGGCTCTCTGCTTCTCAAATGCTCAGTCTGAAACAGAGCTCTCAGTGGGAGCCATTCCTGTTCCCAGAGGCTGGATCAGTTTAAAACTGAACAGGTTCTGGAACTTCTTTCAGCCAGGGGAGGGGCGTTGGGAAACACCCAGGGGGCACAAGGATGCACTTCAGCAGGGCCAGAGCAACAGGAAAACTGACAAGCCCAACCCTCATACCCAGAACTTCTGAGTAAAACCCATCCATATAAACCCTAAATACATATATAAAACCCTATCCATGTAAATTATTAAAAAAATACAAGTTACAAGCATTTTGCATCCATGAAACAGAGAAGAACAGTTATGTATTAGTTGAAGTGGAACAAGAGGAGTTTGGTGATACACAGGCAGTGATGGCAGTGGCTGGAAAACTGCAGGCTTGAGCTGAAAATGGCAGTAGATGTTGAGCCTCTGGTCCTGTTGCATTTCCCCAGTTCATGTTTGGAATTAACAAGCTTGTTGGATGGGTTTTAACCTATTACTAGACAGATGTTAAAAGACTTTCTGTTGCGTAGTGTGAAGTTGTTCTGTGCTTCCTTACAATTCCATGTTTCTCTGTATCCAAAGTCAGCAGTGCTTCCATTTCTCCCTGCAGGTGATGTGGATGGGTCTGTTGAAGCTATTCTGAACATCCTGGACAGCTATGATTGCGAGGACGAGTGTAAATTGGATATTGTCCACTTTGGAATGGGAGATATCAGTGAAAACGACATAAGTCTTGCTGAATCATTTAATGGTGTGTGTTCAAAAATCAACTTACTATTTTGAAATTACTGAAATGGGTAGGCCTCTGTTTTTTCAGTAATAATTGGCAGCATCAATAAGATAAATTTACATGCATCTTCCAAGTGTTTCCTTGACCATGAAATTAGTGAAGGCTGGAAATCTCATGGAAACAGAAGGACTCTGGAAAAGCTGTTGCCAGTAGTTGAATTTTCAAGGTTAAACTCTGACTTTTCACTCAGGTTACTTGATGATGCTCAAACAGGGCACAACTTGAAAAGTAGCTTAGAAAATAATTTCCTTTTGCTCAGGGAGGCAACTGGATCTGCCAGTTGTTGTTCCTGTTTGTACCTTGTAATTCCTGTTCATTCCCCATAGATCTCACCTGCTGTGGAGGGTGAGGTCACTGGACCTGCCATAGCCCACACGTGGAGAATGATTTAGAGGGCACTTCCTGCTTAATTTTGACAACCAAGGTGTTTTCCAGCCTAAAAACGGCAGGTCCTGCCTGTGAGCTGTGTGGAAGTCTTGCTTTGCTTTGACACCTCCAGTTCCGTCATGAGGCAGCTTTCTGTGAGGGCTTTTTTGGGCAATTTATTTGGCTGGGAGGCTTGTAGCAGTCAGTGTGCTTTGGTGGAGGCAATAAAGGGTCACCTCCTTAGAAGGAAAACGGGAGTAAAATGCTGTTACTTGGTTTCCTGTGCTAGTTCTACCCTGTGCTTCAAGGTTTCAGTTTCACTGTTTAAAGGGTGATCTCTCTGTCATCCCTTGACAAGTGTTTCATTTACCAGGTGTTATATATGGGTTCAGTGTGAACGCCAATGCAAGTGTTAAAAAGCTGGCTGATAAAAAGGGAATAAAAATTAAACTGCACAACATCATCTACAAACTTGTAGAAGACTTGAAAGAGGAGCTGACCAGCAGACTGCCCCCAGCTCTGGTGGAGACTACAGTGGGTGAGTTCTCATGGACTGATACTTTACCTTTCAATGTGGCCTGAAGTTATTCTCCAGTGAAACGCTCCTGCTCAATCAAGGATTTTATACGCCTCTCTAACTGCTTTTCTGGAGTTAGAAAGCTTAGCAAGTGGAAAAATGCAGCCTGCTTTTACCTAGTGCCACCTGTTATTCCCATGGACACCCTCTGTCTTTCAGGGGAAGCCTCTGTTCTCGATACATTCTCTGTAACAGTAGGAAAAAACAAAATTCCAGTGGCTGGATGCAGAGTACAGAAGGGGCTGCTGGACAGGAGGATGAAGTTCAAGCTAATCCGCAGTGGGGATGTTATTTGGAAAGGTAAGTGGAATTGCCACAAATATGAAAATAACATGGAACATGAATTCTCCAAGAAGGGCAAACCAAACCACTCCTGTTCTCTGCTCCGGGTGGGCTCCCTCTGATCCATTTTCTCTTTGCAGGGTCTTTATCATCACTGAAGCATCATAAAAATGATGTCCAGGTAATAAAAACAGGAATGGATTGTGGATTGAGTTTGGACAAGAATTTAGAATTCAGTATTGGGGATGAAATTGTCTGTTATGAAGAAAAAGAAGTTCAACAGACAACTTCCTGGGACCCAGGATTTTAAAAGACATTTGAATACATGAACACTAAAGGACGTGTATTATATTCCTGCCTGGCCTCAAACTTGCAACATTAAATGAACTTTCAGAGCTGTACAGGAGCTGCTTTATATCTGTTTTTTATATCAGAGCCTTTCAGATGTATTTTACATCTGAAATACTCTGCTTTTCTTTCATGCCAACCAACCACCTCACTGGAACATGGGATAAACTACCAGAGTAACTACAAGCACTTCAGGTGTGTAAAACCATCATGGTACATGTAAGTAATGCTGCCCTTTGGATCCAGAGCAGCCATCCTCTCCCCCTGCCCACACCCCATTCTGCTCTGCAGTATTTCGGTGTGTGGTCTACATCTTGTCAGTAGGACTCCATCCCCCCCCTTCTCCAGCACTGACCACTTGGGAGCACAATCTGCACCTCCTGTTTTACCACAGCAGAACTGCTGTCCCGTCTTACGTGAGATACACTTCTAAGGTTAGCCAAGTGTTGATTTCCCCCCCTCTACCATTGGTACCCATTATTATTTATAACAAGTTACTGCTCCAGGCTGAGAGCCGAAGTATCTCATCCTGGCTGGCAGCATCCAGAGGTTCCCTGACGTTTCTCCCTTACCAGCAGAGGAAATACAGAGCCGCAGAAAGAAATCACTAAGCCGTAGAGAAGGTCAGGTTTTTATTGTGTGGTACATTTACTTGTCCTCGGGCTTATTGAAGCAGTACGTGAGACAGCACTTGCCACAGTAGTGTCTGTCGAAGTGACTGGCCATGAAGACTCCAGCCCCACACTCCTCCGACGGGCACTCCCGGCGCAAACGGCTGATCTTGCCGTTCTCATCCACCTGGGGAGGGCACACAGGCAATGTCTCACACACTCGCCCCTTTCAGCACCCATGACAACTGTGACTATTGTCCTTGGCAAAGCAGCTTTTGTGATGGTTAATACATCAAACTCCTTGAGGGCAAGGTCAGAAGTGCCCAACTGCAACAGTGGGTTTCTTTTCTACTGTTAAATAAAACAAGAGTCCTTCTAGTTGCAAAGAGAAAGGACTTTAAATACTAAATTCACAGGGCTCTGTGCACACCAGTTACGGGCTCCACATCCTCACTGGTAAAATGTGAGCTTTCACCAAGTTTTCCCTCAAGATAATTCTACCTACCTTGTAGTACTTGAGCACCGCAAGCTTGACCTTCTTTCTCTTATGCTTGTTCTTCTTGGGGGTTGTGTATGACTTCTTCTTTCTTTTCTTGGCACCACCACGAAGTCTCAGCACAAGGTGAAGGGTTGATTCCTGTTTGCAAGGCACATGCAACAGACTCAAAATGCTTTCAAGGGAAGAGCAGCACTGAAGCAGCCTTTTTCCTTTTATCCAGAGAAAGTACATGGCAAGGGCCAGGCACTTAGGAAAGCTCTAAAAGGCTTATTTGCTATATAGTTGTCATCCCAACCCCCAGCCTGAAGTGCCACCCAGCCCTAAATCCGTTGGTTTGGTTGAATCCATTTGAAGTATGAGCAGCTCTGACTGTGCCACCTCCTGTGTTGTGCACTGCCCTGTCCACCCTTCCCTCCTCACCTTCTGAATGTTGTAGTCGGACAGTGTGCGTCCATCTTCCAGCTGCTTCCCAGCGAAGATGAGCCGCTGCTGATCCGGAGGGATCCCTGAGGATGGCAGAAAGCCGGGACGAGTGAGGAACGTGTTGTAATAAAGCAGCCCCCTTGCTGCACACACTTGCATCTGAGCAAGGCACACATCAATCCACAAGACCGATCATGGTAATTGAAATCATTTTATCCATTTATCATTATAATAGAATGNCCTGCCGGCCGCGGCCAGCGCCGCGCCTGCTGGGAGCGGTAGTCCCGCGGGGGGCTGGGGGCGGGAACTGCGGCTCCCACAGCGCACCGCGGCGGCGGCTGAGGGGAGGAGGCGAAAAGGTGCCATGAGGGAATGAGGCGGGGCCGTCGTGAGAGGAGGAGGAGTCGCCATGAGGGAATGAGGCGGGGCCGTCGTGAGAGGGGGAGGAGTCGCCATAACAGGATGAGGTGGGACCGTCGTGAGGGGGGGAGGAGTCCCCATGACAGGATGAGGCGGGGCCGTCGTGAGAGGGGGANATTTATTTAAGTATATAAATGCCTCTTGGACTCACTCACCCTCCTTATCCTGGATCTTGGCTTTCACATTTTCTATAGTATCAGAAGGCTCAACCTGTGGTGAAAGAGAGGACGGTCAGGCCGGAGCAGCCGCAGCCCCATGAGGGGCCGGGGCCCCGCACAGCGCCGGGGCTCAGGCTGAGGCGGAGCCGGCCCGGGCGGTGCAGCAGGGTCGGCACGGGTCCCCGCNTGGGAGGTGCTGTGAGAGATGAGGTGGAGCCTCCATGAGTTGACAAGGCGGGGCCGCAATGTGGGGGCCGCTGTGAGGGCGGTGCCGTGACCGCGGGTCCCTCATCGCCTTCCAGCGGCTGAGGCGGGATGCCGTGAGGGAAGGGTCCCTCGGCCGGCGGTGCCGGTTCTCTGAGTGCTGCAGTCGGTGGAATGGATTTTGGGGGGAATAGCCGGTTTGTTTTCAGGGATTTGTATCTCCACACGTCCGGAATTGGGTGTCCCTGCCCCCCTGAGGAGGACGCAGTTTAAAAACACCTCACAGACACTTTGCCCCCTGCGGATTCCCTGAGATCAATGCCAGGTTTACATCAGGCTTCGTAGGGCAAAAATTGTTAAAATTATAAAAGCTGTAGATAAGTTAGGAATAAAGGAGCGCTGAGAGTCCTTTTCACTGATTTGGAAATTGCTTGTTGGGTGTTTGTTGTGCTTATGAATGGAATATGGGAAGGGCTAAAGCAGAACGAGGACTTGCTGGAATACATGAATACGAGCTGAAGCTGTTTTAACCATTTCAACCCTTTGGGTTTTGATCAGAAACCGAAAAAGTGCTGGGCAAGGACCGGCTGAGGGACTGTCATGAGGGACTGACAGTGACAGTTTCACGGTTTTACAAGATAACATATTTTTCAGGTAGACGAGCACTAGTCTGCAAGTAAAAAGTGGTTTGCTGGTTTTTGGCTCCAGTTGGTATAAGCAAACTGCTTATGGCCTCATGTTGTTACAGAAATCAAGGATTGATATATTTTCAGCTGGGATTTGTGCCCCCGTAGACACTGCAGTCGAGTCGGAGTCACTACAGTGGATTTCTGCTACCAGGAATTACCTTTTTCAGACACTGAGATGGGAAATGGCAAGAGTAAATAAAGATTCCTGTTTTTTGAGATGGGTAGGAACAGGGGCTCCTGGCTCTGCTTTTAAATCTCTGGTTGGACTGCTGTTTTAAAACATTAAAATGCACAGCCCCTGCCCCTTGGGTTTTCCACACCTGTGAGTGCGAAGGACATTCAGTGCCCACCTAGAAAGAACAGATGTTATTACATGGAAATGGCTGGTGCAGCTGTCCAAATTAGTGCTGGTTACCTTATTGAGTCTGAGGTAACTTTAGAGGCTGCCTCTCACCGGGGAATTTTTTTTCTGCGTTTTCATCATCTTGAACAATATTATTGCCAGAATATGAATTTATGGCCAGGGAAATGCAGGTTTTTTTCCATGGGAGATTAAAAGCTCTGGAGTCTGAGCCCACAGCTCTATTAAACCATAAGAGGAGAGCAGTGGAGCTTGACAAAAAGCAAATTATATCTAATAATGTTTTAAAAAATGCAAATATATTGTTTTAGTTAAGACTTCAATAATTTAGTTGTCTCTGGCCTCTTTCATTTAAATTTTTATACATTTCCGTTCTTGGTTTAGTTTTGCACGTATATGAAAACGGCCAATGCTTGTGTAAAACCTCACTAATGTGATGCTGTTAAAGGTGTTTCATAAACAATCATCTGCTTGAGGAGATCATTTCAGGTCTTAAAAGAAATAAATATTCTCAGTTTTAACAAATACGATTTTGTATAAACATATCAGTTGATAACATTTGTGATTGTTTGGTTTGGAGGTTTTTTTACTGTTGTTTTAACGCTTTAGCACTTTGACTTAGTACTGGGGCTATCCTGCACTGCCATAAATATTTTGTATTTCATCTCTTGCTGTTCCTGGTGAAGTGGCTGAAGAATCACTTGGGTATTTGGCAAGGTAATGAGGGAAGTTGGTGTGCTCTGCTGTGGCAGTTTGCAATATCACACTTTATACCCCACAGTGACTGCAGCCCTGCCAGGGCACGCTCTTTTGGTGACCCTTTTGGGGTTTATGGAAGTGCTGGTGTGGCAGCCATCCCTGTTAAATCAATTTTCATCCATTTCCAGAGGCTCTTCTTGTCCCGTTTCCTAAAGGAACTGAAATTCCGGAGACCAGCTGTTCTGGGTGGTGTGAGAACTGACAAGCTGGTCTTAAATGTATTTCTGTGTGTGCAGAGGACAATGTACCACTTGAGGCTTTTCCAAAATAATCCAGAGCCCTGGAGGAAATTGGGCATTAAATGCTGTTGGAAACCCCAGTCATGCAGCACTCTGTTTCTAGGGGCCTGGATCTCATTTCTGATGTGGTCCCTTGATATTAAACATACAAATTAGTTCATTAACTCATCTCCTGTACCTGCTGGGTGACTGCTACATAGAAATAGCTCTCTCCTGTTTCTGGCCAGTGATTAATTAGGTTAGTTCTTCTCAAATCTTAGATGTTATATTTTCTCTAATCTCACTTGAAAAGCCATGTGTTTTAAAGACCCCAAATCCCATCCTCCACTCCTTCCCAAGCCATGAGGCTTTGCCTTTCTTTCAGCATAGATCCTTTCTAACAAAACACAACCCAGAATGCATTCAGGGAGTTCATCTTGTATTAAATCCTAGATTCAATGTGAGACCAAACAAGGAATATCAACAGCTTCTCTGAAGGACAAGTTTTGGTTGCTGGCAGCCTTTCTCACAGCCTTGCAGACTCCAGTTTTGTTTGATACTCTTCTTTTACACAGTACTTAAAAACTATATGGGTGTAAGATTTCCATGGCCTTTCCTGTCTTAAAAAAATATAATTATTAGACTATTAATTTCTTTCACTTTTTTGTTGATGTCAGTTCCACAGTTTCAAACACAATTGCACTAAAAATACGCTTAAACTGTAAACCCTGTACCTGCTCTTGACCTCTGCGTTTGCAGTTACGAGGGAGAGGATACAACCGTATTGGACTTCACAGGAATGCATCTGGTTGTGCATTTTTGATTTGGAGAAGACATTAATCTTTCAGAGATACTTTTTTCTAATCCAGTGTAGATTTGTTTGAAATGGTGGATATCGTGCTAGAACAGTCTGTTGTTACACTAACTGTAATGAGAGCCTTTCTACTGACAGATTTCTGTGGAGGGCAACATCCATCTTCAGCTCTAGGCCATATTTTAGTTCTAAATTGAGACACTAAACCACCTTGTGCAAGGATCAAAATACCCCTTCTGTGTTTCAGTCCTAACCCATAATCTCTCCTACTAATGAAATAAAATTGTTGCAGCCCATCCTTTTGAGTTGTTGAAATCTTCATTGTTCTTATTGTTACCTCATCACACTGAAACAGGGTTTCTCAAGTCGTGCCTTGTGACCACTCCGGGAAGTGTGAAGTATTACTAAATACAATGTTGGTAGGCAACACTTTGGTTCCTCTAGGGTGGATGAGGGGAAAGCAGCTGCAGTTTCTATTTGAAGTGTTACATGTTTTTATCTCAACCCCTGAGTTTTCTTAATCTTACTTTTTTAATGTCACCACAGTGACAGGGAAATCAGTTAAGATCATTGTGGGGTTTTATAGTATTGGAAAGGAGAGGTAAATACACAAATAGATCATAATCTTGGTATTTGATTTTTCACATGATTACTTCTTTTTGTTGGAAAACTGTCCTAACACTGCATTATTTACTGTCTCTGTCAACAGTGAATCAGAAAACTGCCATTTTAATTTCTGGAGATTCCAATCCTGTCTTTTGTCTCAGCCCATCACAACAAGGATGGGTTTGGGCTAAACACAGCAAAAATTTAGTGACACTTTCAATCTTGAAATTTGAACTCATCCCACATTCCAGGCTATAAATGACTTTGGATTCACTGTTCCTCGCTTATTCAGTGATCCCCTGGAATTCGCTGGGGGTTGAGTCTGGGCAGGACCTGCCAGTTACGAAATCCGTGAAGATACTGAACCCGTGAATATTCAGCTACTCCCTGCCTGTAGCCACACACCCTCCACTAATAATGTCTGGAGGGGCAGTCCTGGGTGTGTGGCTCACACTGTAGCACCTCATTAAAGCAGAGGAAGTGCCCTTTGGTGCTTCCCAGCCGCGATAGCCAGGGTCTGGGACATTGTGCACATGTGCACAGGCTCACAACTCCCTGAAAATCCAACTGTGGTTAATTGAATCCGCGGATATGCAAGCCGTGAATATGCAGGGATCACTGTAATGTGACTTGGATAAAAGCTTTTCCTTCCCAGGGAGCTGAATGGTGCCCTCTCACGTCTTGCAGAGCTCCCGGAGGGATGAGGTCACTGGCTGGGTCTGAGGATCAGCTCTCCTTGCCTTCACACACAGGTTCAGTCTGTGCCGTTGCACAGCAATCCCCAGGGGCAAATTTCCACAGGAGAACTCTGCAGGCGCTTGGCTTCTAGCAGAGCCTCTGCAAGTTGGCTCTTGGGCCACCTGCAACCTCAGCAGACAACAAATAAACCAAGTCCTCTGTGGTTCCAAGGTCTGCCAGGCCCAGGGCCATGAGCTCTCCAGGCAGTGGGAACACACGCCAAGGGCAGGCAGCTGCAGCAAACCACATGGGCACCAAGTGCCAGGTCCAGAACGGCTCTGCAGCCAAACTAACACATCCCTGCCTGGACTTAGCTGAGAAGAGTGCTTGAATTTAGAGACAGTGTTTCTGAAAATTAAGTTTTCTGCATCTATTGTGCTTTTTGTGCGTTGCTCCAATAAACTGCCCTTTACTTCATGACTCCCCTGTCCTTCTGTTGCTCTTACGAGTTTCAGAAGTGATTTTGGGGATTTTGGCCTTCAGGGTTTTTAAGTTAAACACGGTTTTTCTTATGACTCTTTAACTTCATCACATTTTTTTTTAACTCAGTATTTATAGTTCATGTAGAAATCAGTGGATGAGTTCTGCAATATGCTTAATATGAATAGATTTTTAGGGGAAACACAGGATATTTAGAAGTTGGGGAGGGGGTGTCTTAGATGTATTGTTGTTCTGATACCACCAGTACTTGGGAAGATTGGAACAAGACACCAGTTGCTTGTGGAGAAAATAAGCATGCAAGTTATCTCAGAAAATTGTGTCGATTCACAGGGTCGAGTGTTTGAAAATCCACCTTTTGAGGATGAGAAAGGCTCAAGGCTGATGTAACGTGCTTTCTGGTGGTTTCTCTGCGTAACAGCAGAGGGAGCGCTGCGAGCGGGCGGCTGAACACTGCTTTAGCTCTGCATGAGCCGTAGGAAACCAGCGGCACATACAGCACTGAGCAGGACTTTACCAACAAATACCAGTTATTTGGTGTCCGTGTGAGAAAATGTGTGTGTGTTTTTACTGCAAGTGTGTTCTCAGCGTAGGAGAAAGCTCTGGAACGGTACGGGAAGGCAGGGAAATCGCAGAGCCAGTAGGAGAGCTTGGCTCAGGCTGATTGCTGAGAGCCGGCTAATTCATCCCGAGGGAAAGGAAGATGCCCAACTGCAGTCACACTCCAGCACAGCCCCTGAGCGCCTGTCGGCACACAGCCCCTTCTGAGCTCCCAGCCCACAACCAGTACCAACAGGAAGAACACTGAATGGCATTTGCTCTTGTCACTGTGCTGCGTGTCCCCGAACAACAGAGATCTCTGTAATGACGCTTGATGTAGATGCTGCTGTTTTATTTCAGTTTCAGTACATTTTAGCACTTTTAAAACCTGATGGGCCATATTTATTATGTTATAAGAATTGTGTGGGTGAGGAATAGGAAAAGGATGCAAGTTCACTTTTCAGCATATAGAATAATAGGTCCTGTACGTCTAACCCTTAAGTGAAGGATATACATGTAGAGACACTTTCTGAAATAAACTAGCATTGAATATATTTATCTAGTAATGCCTGGCACTTAGTAGTGTGTTTCCAAATGCTCCAGAATTATTACTGTCCTGGAGAGCTTGTACTTCATGCAAATGTTATTAAGGATACGCTAATTCTAATGAGCATTAGAGCTGCTGCCTCAAGAGTGGTTCAAATCTGTCAGAGACTGGCCAGTATAGCAGTGTCTGAAGCGTGTTCAGGTGAGCTCTGGGACCCTGGGAAGTAGGACCTCACCAAGAGGCTTTTGTTTTTGCTGATCACATCTTTGCCTAGGTTGGATTTTTTTAATCTGATGCAGCATTTTTCATACCCCATGTGCTGTGCTGAGGAGGAATTTCTGGCATTTTTAACAAAGGGCAGTTGAGAACAGGGAGAAAGAGGCGTGTCTGTCAAGAGAATGTGAGAACAGATTTGAAGTATTTATTGAACCCTCAGTGTAAAGAACATCTTCAGGAATAACTGATTGGGTACAGGCTGCTTCAGGTACCCAGGAGCAGTGAAAGGTCAATGCTGGTGCCTTCAGGGAATTTCTGAAGACTATTTTCCGGGTGGAGGTGGGTTTAGCTGTCCACACTGTTACTTCTATAACAGAATCAGAACATTTATTACTGACACCTGATCTTCTTAATTCAGGTTGACCCCAGCTGAGTGGCCACATGCTTCTGCACTTCCTGAATTCCAGAAAAGAGCTTTTTCCAGGGCCTGAAATCCTCACACACCATAAATGAAGAGGTCAGTAATCATCTCTCTTCCAATTATATAATCTAATTTAGTTATGAAATTCTGGAATTTTCCTTGAGACCAACTTGCATTGTGAAGTTCAAACTTGAGATATACTTAAATCTCAGACATAAGCCAGGGACCCCAAAGTATGGCCCAATATACTTTGTATGCCAGGAATGGAGAGAGCAGGTGTAAACTCCCAGAATTACTGATACATTCACCCTCATGTGCAAAGTGGACAGCCTATGCTAGATGAAAATTGAATTTTTAATTGATATATTAATTGATACATTGCTGTGCTTACTGGAACTTCAAGTCCCATTTTCTCATTTCGTTTTTGTGCTGGCACATACAATAACTTTATTGTTGCCTTTTCTTTTATTTTTAATAAATGACAAAAGATTAGTTGTTACCACTGATTGTGTTTGACCTCAGATACACCGTGTTTATTGTAACTCAGTTTACAGTGGAACACACACCAGATTTTGTCCAAAAACATGAAAACAATGAATGAAAAGGTCACTGGCATTATTGGTGTACAAAAGGTGACTCCATGCAAGACACTAGTGCAGATGTAACTGCCACACTCCCCAGAGTGATTTCATGGTTCTTGTTTAATGTTTGGGGGAAGCTGGGAAATGAAAGGCCTTGTTGAACTGAACAGAGACAGTGTTGAGCCAAACCACAAAGTTTTATTCTTTTCCTTTGTAGCCATTTCCACTGTGCAGTGGGGATTTCAGGCAGGGGTACATGGAGGAATGGCAGGCCTGAGGCCTGTGCTTCTCTCCTTTGCTGGTTTGTATTCAGCATTCTTTGGAAGCCGCATATGAAAACCAGTGCAGGTGCAGTGTCAAACTAACACTCCCAGGAGCAAACAGCTGTTCCTGGGGAGCGCTGTGCTGGGGTTGCCTTCTGTGCCTCCTTTTCCTTCAGAAGAACTCAGTGTCTCACAGTTTAAGACTCAGTTTCTAATCATCCACTGGGGTTTAAAGGGATTTAGTCCTGTATGTTTTATTCAGCAGCCTCAAGAATTTGCAGTCACTTCATCTTGAAAAAAAATAAAAACTGTCTTAAAAATTTTCTCCAGCGAAGTGACAATATACTTCTACACACAGTGTCCATACAAGCCAAGTAGTGTTTTAGTAATATTCAAACACTCAAAGTTAAGTATAAAGAGATGGGATTTCATAAAAGTTAGAGACATCTGTAAATGCCTCAGCGAGTTTGGAGACAGTTTTGTAAGGAGTGAATTCTGAATCTCAGGCATTATTTTGAAGAGAGGTTACCCACTTTCACAGATGGAGAAACAGGAACGCTGTCTTGCCACCTCACTGGTAAGAGATTCTGAAACATTTTACATACTGGCAGTACTCACATTTCTTTTTTCCCCTTATCTATTAATCAGACTCAGAATTTATTATTTTAGCACTGTTTGATAGACTTTGACTTGGGTACAAGTGTGATCAAAATACAATGAAGAGGTTGTGAGTTTTTTAAACACTTGAAGAGTGAACAAAATGTCCAGGGGCACAGCATCATGGTCCTGTGCAATTTTTTACTGCCCAGCTCTGAGCAGCTGAATGTTCTTCTGTTCATCCTTGGCTGGTGTGCTGCTCTCAGAGCCTCCAAATGCAAACAAAGGGCAGCACAGCTTTGTACCTTGATGTAATGGAGAATGAGAGGAAAGGTGAGGTTGGTTACATAGCCTAGTGTCCAGAACATCCAGAAGATGTTCTTCCTGCTTCATGGAGTTGTTTTGTTTTTAAAATAACTCATTATTCATCTCCTCTCTTTAATTCGTTATTAACTGGAAAAAGTACAAATCCCATGCAATGTCCTCTTCCAGGTGAGTGCCCTCACCACATATAAAATGGTTTTGCTCCACTCTATGCTAAGAAATGTCATTAGAGCTTGAAGAAGTGATAATACCGTTTATATGGTTTTATATGGTTTTTTTATGTTACCCTGGCAGGTTTTATGGAGTGGGGATGGCCATAACTAAGCTTTTTGCATGCTTTAATCACAAATCTCTTTGTGATGTGAGAGGTTTCCCAGCTAAATAAGATTTTGTGATACATACAGCTTTTACCAAATACAAATCCCAGGTAGAAGGTTATCGGTGTAAAAGAGAGAGTTCATATTGATGAACAGATTAATGGTAAATATATTGATGAGGGTTTATATTGGTAAGAATCTGAAAGTGTTATTCATTAAGACTTTTAAAGGAAAATCAGAATATTCAAATTTTTGCCTTGTTTCTTCAAGACAAAAAATTGAATTCCCATTATTTCACTTTTTTCTTCTGCTTTGTTGTGCCCCATTGGTCAGTTATCCCCATAGCTTGAATCTCACATGGGAGAGAGCCTCTCACTGAGGTCACTGATTAGTGACATTAGCATGGTGACCTAATATGGCCAATGTGGGCAATTTCCATCCCTCTGTAATCCTAGTGAAATCCATGAGTCACAGGAAGGAGGTTTGGCCTTGTGCCTTTTCCTTGCCTAAACTCCATGGCCGAGAGCCTCCCTTCTGGGCTGAGGGCTGGATTTGCATCGCTGCTGAGGCCATTAGTCAGAGCCAGGGAAGGGGCAGCACTGGTGTTCCCGGCCAATTATCCAGCCTCTCCAGGCACAGTCACGTGTGTCCTACATATATTAACACTGGTTTGACAGATGGTTTTGAAACTTACATTGAGAAATCCTGATGGTTTTATTCCAAATTAATTGATGGAATCTGCCATCTAGTCAGTGCTCCCACTCCATTAATTAAAGCCTCTCCCTGAATTTAGTAAGCCATACATTCTGCACTGTGTTTTGTTCTGACTCTTCTGCTGGAGAGCTGGGCAAAAAAGAAAGGATTAGTCTCTGAGCTTTTGTGGTTGGGCCTGTAAAGATTAAACTCCAGTTGTTCTCTATTTTATGTTCAACAAAAATAGTCTACTTTTATTTTTTTAAGTGCTCTAAATACAGTTCAGGGCCAGGATTAGCAAGCATGCAGCTGCTGAGGGCAGTTGGGTAAGCTGGAGTAAACGAATTCTGAATGAAGCTCACATTGACATGAAATTGTAAAGGTCAGATCATTTCCCAGTAACTCACCATTAATGCCTGGTGTAACTGGAACCTCTGACTAACTGTGCTTCTACTTCAGAAGTAAAAATGAAACCAGAATAAAAAAGGGAGTGAAGTGTCGCAGGAGCAACACTCATTTAAGAAGTAACAGTACAGCCTATTCCATGCTCACGTTCAAAGGAAAGGCTGCACACCATCCCTCCTGCCATCAGCAGAGCAGCAAGCAGCCAATTACAGTCATTTTGATCATAAACCATCGTGGGAGGGGGGAGGCAACCCATGGAGTTTCATAAACAGTAGGAACACAAAACCTTGTAAGCAAAATGCTATTTTAAAAAAAGGATTTCTTCCAGTGAAACAATATTAGACAAGAAATCTCTGCTGGGTATCTTGTGGAGATTATTATTTCTGACACAGCAACAGCACTGAGACTACATTCTCATTTTACCAGATATTGCTCAAATACCAAGAGACAGACGGCAAAGATGAAAAGAAAGCACAGTACAAATATTGAAGTGGATCTGAAAAGGTCATTGATAGACACTTTTGTTCTGGTTACTTTTCTGAATGCTAAAGCACACAAGGAAAAGAGCAAACGGGGAGAGAGACATAGAATTATGATCTGAAATTTCCAGAGTGGGTTATTCTGATTCCAGAGATTAATTACCAGTTAATTTGTATGTCTGAGTGCTGTTAGGACCAGAACTGGTGTATCAAATGTGTCTGCATTGTGAATATAATCTGGGTGTGTTGATAAGCCAAAAGACTATGTACTACGTAATTGCTTGACAGTTTTGAGTGTTATTTCTGCATAGTTGAACACCAACATAAGGTGTCTGCAGCATCCCCAGCGCACAACAAGGTGGTTACAACCAGCTCAAGGCACCAGACCAGCTGAACGGCTGGTTTCCCCGAGGCAGCTGTCGCAGGTCACCACACGGGGCTGTGGCCCCTGGCTCACAACTGCGCCGGAGCCTCGCCCTGCTCCTCTTCAGCTGCCGTTGCTCAGGCAACGGGATCGTTCAGCAGCAGGGAAACACAGAAGGAGACTGTAAGGAGTGGGAGGAGAGAATTCCCAGGGGTTATGGGAAGGGTGGAGGGAAGAGAGGGGAGAGTATCAGTACGTGTTTCAGAGAAGATATTTGCCCTTGTATAGACAACAGTGCCAGAGGCTCCTTCGAAGCACTTCAATTAAGCTGCTTTCTAAATCTCCCATTTGGAGTAGCTTCCTTCCCTCCCCTGGCTTTTCGAGGAGCAGCAGATCAGATAAGATATATCCTCCTGGAATGGCATCCTTCAGGAGTCCTGTAGGTGCCCCTACCTGCATGCAGGGGAAGATGGTCTCTGTGAGCATCCTTTTTTAATATATTCTCACTCCTAGAAGAAGAAAAAAGCACAACCCCCCACACTTTCCATTAGTATTTCTACAAATGCGTTTGCAGGATTGATCCCTTTATCAAAGCTGGTAAAAGGGAGGACTTGTTACTGAAATTTCTTTAGACTTTACACTGATGAAAAATAAATGCTTCCTAGTTGTAAACATTACCTCTTCATTATAAATTGATTTAATAGCTGTTACTTTTTATTTCATCAGTAACAGAACATGAACACACTGTAGGCTTTACTGCAGTCTGTCTTTGCAATTCTGATTTCCAGTTAATTAAAACTGATTGGCTGAGCTGACATTTATTTTTATCATATCTTATGAAGGATCCAGGTTTTCTTCACATAAATGTTTCTGCTGTTCTCTGTGAGCCATTTTGTGCAACCCCCCCAACTTTATGTTTGATACAGTAAAAAACGCATCTTAATCTTTGAAAGTTGCAGAGCAGTCAAATGTTGACAACTAGACTTTTGTCCTTAATTGTGATGAATTATATTGTTTAGATCGATTTCATTGTTTTCATAGTCAATTAAAAAAACCCCTTTTGGTATGAATTCTTACAGCGACACCAACAAAACTCTTGATCCCAACTGTATGATTAGCACTTCTCATGTTGGCCAATATTATTGTCTCATTGCTTTCCTTGTAGAAAATTTACATGTGTTGTCTCAGCTCTGAGACAGTCAGTTCCTTGGAGCACTGATTGTCTTTTGTTCTGTATACAGTACCCTACAAACGAAGTCTTGTTTATGATCAGGGCTCTTGTGCAGGGGGTAACCTCCTCCTTTGTGTTTTCCCACTAAAACCAGTGCCAAAGGCAGCAGCAGAATGGTCTGTTAACAGAGTTGTTAGAGTTTAGAGCCCATAAGAGGAATAAATATAATTTACTAGGTCGGGGTAGGGGAGATAAGTGGGAAAGTGTCAGAAGCGGAGGAAAAGTTAGTCACCTGGAAGGGAATGAGCTCTATGGAAAGAGCAGGAGAGGAGAGCTGGGGAAAGGGGTGGTGGTTCTGCTGGGAATCCAAGACACTTCCCTGGTGTGGAATGTCTTGTGGCAGAGCCTCTGAGATCTCACGCCGGATGGAAAGCTGCTACTTTGTACCAGCAGCATGTGATGTTTCACATCATCGTTCTGTAAATAGCCGGTTTTGGTTTGGTGCCCTTTTCATCAGTGAACGGGAAGAGTGGGGAGGGAGAGTATATTGCTGCACAGGAAGGAAAGCTGGAAGAGGAGACCCCTGTTCAAGTGGGGAAGGAGGAAAGTTTAATATTGTTTGTGAACTTGGAGAGGATACAGAAATGTAAGGTATCAATCAAGCAGTCCTTGAGCTGTGACAATCAAATAATCCAGATGTTTCTGAGTAAACAGCAGGGAATGCCTAAGAAAGCAGCCATGAATTTATGAACAAAGAATGAAGGACTGTCAGAAGACAGGCATATCCTTATTTTTCAGGTAGAAAAGACCAGTGGCCTTTCAGCTGAGGGATGTATAGTTTTTATGCCTTTCCTTTTTAATTCCTCTAGGGGAGTCTCTTGTTTTGGTTTTTGGGGGTTTATATGAAAAGCTCATTTTCACAGAGCTTTTCAGTAGAAGAAGATAGAGAAGCTCAAAGATTGAATGGAATTGTTTACAGTCATATCAGCAAGGTGAAATCATTCAGGTTATGAGGAAGTATTTCTTACCAGTGTGGATATTACGGAAGTGTTGTTCAAGGGAGATTATAGTTTCTTCCTTTGGGATGTTTGTAATTGGACTGGGGAGAAGACCAGAGAGCTGATGGTGGGTTTCTAAACATTCTGTGTGTGCCACGAGTGGTGCTGACTGGGTGCCCTGTGCCTCGTGCAACTCCACCAGCAGCACTTTGCATACATTTACACCAGCTCTGTGTCTTTAATTAGACTCCCAGGCCAGTAATGCTGGGTGAATTTGCATCCCAACAGTTGCATTCCCCCATTGAATATGGAGGTTATATGTATTCAGGATTTTCCTTCAGCACTGAGTATGGGTGTAAATATTCTTACACATCAGGATTAATACATCCCTCATTAGTTGCACATGTCTAAATCCTCTTTACATTGAGATACTTACAGGGTGGGTTTAGTTATTCTTAGGGTTGATCCTTTGGCAAAAAAATGTATGACAGGCTTTAATAGTTGTACACTTGCTTCTGCTAAGCCCTGCTCCTAAATATGCTTCTCATTTCCATTTGGTGAGTACATGCAATTTGTCCTCATAGCTGTGGTTGTAGGAACAGGTTTGTATTTTTCACCAGCTAATGTTTCCAAATTGAGTTTTGTGTCATCTGCAGAGAATTTGAAAGCTGAATTTCTTCCTCATTCCACAGCCTATATGTGGCAAGAGGTTTGTTTGAAGAGGGACAGCTCAGTGGTGTTGTTCTAAATTGCTGCTGGAAATTCCCTGTTTAATGCCTACACTTGTAAATTTAGATTCTGTTCGTCACACACGAATAATGCCAAGTTCTTTCTTGTGCCTCATGGACTCTTAGAGGTATTTCTCCTGCAGGGCTGGAACGCCAGAGACCTGTACAACAAACAACAGGTTGTTCCTCCCAGAACAATGTCTGTGAATGTTTTCTGCAAAGGGAGAACAAGTCTGGAATCTTAAGTCCGTGTGTTTCTAAACTGCAGGGAATTAGGGGTTCAGAGAAATAGGGATTCATGGTCTGGAGTCCAGATCTTGGCACAATGCACACTTTCAGCACTTGCTAAGAAGGTGAATCACGGCCTTTGTTGCTGATCAGAATGACCACAAGGCCTTGAGTCGTGTTCATAGCTGAGACCTACATTTTGGGGTTGGGATCAACTGTTGTGTAAAGGTCTGAGACACAGTGGCAGCATAAACAGAACGGGTTGTGGGGTTTGGAGCTTAGGCAGAATGTCCCGTTCAGCTGCTGGGATGAAGTGATCTGGGTGACGGGAAGGCTTTGAGCGGGGAAATTGGCGTTGCTGACTTTTGTTGTGTGGGGCAGCAGTGGCAGGGCCGGGGCAGCTGCCTGCAGGTCCCGGGCTGGAATGAGAGGCCAAAGTGCTCCCTGCGGGAAGCGGGTGGGCCTTCCTGGCCCGGGAGAGGGACTGGGGGAAGAGTAGCTCTAAAGATGTGTGTTGCAGGGCCCTGCTGGATGTTGTGGTGCCACACTGGCACCTCGGGAACTGGGGAGAAGGCCGGCTGGAAGAGCAGAGCTGTGGGTGAGCGATAGAGCGCCGGCAGGTGGTGCCCGAGAACACCGAGTGTGACCCTGGGCGTGGGCTCCGTGTGCTCGGGGCTCTGCTCCGTGTGCCCGGGGCTCTGCTCCGTGCGGGCTCCGTGTGCCCGGGGCTCTGCTCCGTGTGCCCGGGGCTCTGCTCGTGTGCCCGGGGGCCTCCACTGCCTCGAACTTCTGCGGTAATTCGTACAAGCACAGTGCTCCGTGTAAGAGCTGTAGCGACAGTGACAGACAGGCACTGCAGGATTCCAGAGGGGAGTGCCCATGGCCGGAGGAGGAAAATCCCTCCTTCCGCATGTGGCTTCACTTCAAAAGCAGTGACTTGTCTGAACCGAATGCATGTGGTAAATACATAAAACACTTATAAAGCCTTGCAGAAGGCCAACTCATGGCAAATAAATAAGTGCCTGGGTGCTGTGAAAGGGATGGTATGTCAGGAATGATTTTTGCCTAGTCATGGTTTGCAACGTGTGCTCAAGCCTTGCTTTGCTCTCATAAACATTGGAGAGAATAACGTGGGATGCCTAAATGTGGGAGCTTTCTTCTCTTGTTCTCAACCTCAGAGGGATTGAAGATGGATTAGATAAGCATTCTTGAGGGAGTAGAGAACTCTGGGAACAGTGCTCTGGCCTAGTAATTGTGAAGGATGCAAATACCTGCCTGGCCCTTTTCTGCTTGGAAAAGATCAGTGTTTATATTGGCTTTTATCTGATCTACAGTTTGCTTCTTGTGTGGTTGTTTTTTTCGGTTGTGTTGATTTTTCCCCCTCCACATCTTTCTTTTTAACTGTTTCAGGTACCCAGTGTGTCTCCACAATTCTGTTCAGGTGTCCTTTCTCTGATTTATCCCATGTGCCTTAAAATGTCAGTAGGACTGGAAATAAAACTGTGTCACATAATAGAATACTTAAACTGTTGTGTAATCCCAACTTGTCAAGATACAAAATTTTACTTTTAGGCAGCTTATTCTCTAGGGCAGAGTTCACTGCCTGATTCAGGATCTCATTGTTGAATTAAATGGGAAGAAAGTGAGGCAATGCCTTGTATGTACTTTATGCACCCATTTTCATTTAATCTTTCTAGATGATGGCTGTGGAGGATAGTCAGCGCATGTAAATATTATGTGTTAATTAGTGCCCTAAAGCTATATTTAATTAAACCTTTAATAGCAACAGATTACAAATAGTATTCTTGGGAAATAAATTCCTCTTTGTTGAGCCAGGCTGTTGTAGCCCAGCCCAAGTACAACCCCACAGACTGACAGCTTGCACCATCCAACACTGATTTTTCTGTGGGGAAAGATAAGAACACAGGGAACAAAGGGCAGAGTCAGTGTCACCATTTTAGCAGCTGAATCCCTTCTGTCTGTCCCCTGCCAAACAGCCTATTAAACCTCTTAGCATTGTGCTGGCTGTGACAGTAGGACTTGGGCCCATTTATACTAATAGCTTTGCTGGGAGAGTAGCACGAGTACCCTTCATTAGTCCTACACATAAAATAAGGCAGAGCGCGTTGCTTAAAATGTGTTGTTTTCAGAGTAGGGGAGCACGTCACCTGTTCTCTGCCTCTGTAGGTTTAACATGGAGCAAAAAGTGCATGTCACTGAAGTTCTACATTGGTCTGAAAGGATGAAATTGGTGTCTGTAATTTCCATGGCTGCTGTCAAACTGACTGACCCTTTACTAACCCCGTTTTCTCTTCTCTTCCATGTGTCCTCTTTGAAAAGTGCTCCTGGTATTTCTCAGGAGGACACAAAGAAAATTTGCCAAGCTGAGCAAAATCCCTCACCCAGACTTGTCACAAACATTTTCTCAGCCATGCTACTTTAGAGGAATGCCATGTTGTCCTTCCATAAAGTTTCTTCCTTACTTAGTACTTCAGAAATGCAGTGTTTGCTTAGGCACTGTGATTTGTTTCACAGAAAACACTTGTTTTTTCCCACTGATACTAGTCAAGAACCCAAATTTGGTTTGGTTTCCCAAAGTACAAATATTATTAGCAGTTTAAGGGTTACAGTATTGCTTAGAAACAGATCTCAAATACTTTTGTCCTACTCAGTTGGGACTCTGAGTTCCCATGAATGTGCAGAGTTAACTCTTAGTCATGATGAGATGGCTCACTGTGCTGATTCCAAAACCTAATCAAACAGAAAGAAGTCTGTTACATGTGTAGTCTGTGAATGTTTAGGAAGAATTAAAACCGTGGCAGTAAAGCCTCTCAGACCCTGTGCAAAGTCTTGCTCCTCACTGTGCACACTGGGAAGGAAAACCTTTGAGCAGCACATGCTTCTGGGGTCAGTGGAAGAGGGATCCTGCTGCACAGTCTTGGTGTGTTATTCCATGAACAAAGCCAAGCCTCAGTCTCAGCAAGACAGACCTGTGTTCTAGATTAGCAGAACAGCAAAATACAAAACATATCATCAGCAATGAAGTGAGCAGAGAGGGAAATTAGCCCCAATTTGCCTATGTAAATCCAGTCCCTCCCTGCTGTGACCATTGGTTATTCAACATCTTTCATCAGCTCCTGTGGGAAACAGCTCAGCAAACCCACACTGGAATTTCTCCTGTTCATACGTTTGATGCCACATTTGGACACGTTTATTCCCTGCATTTCTCTTTAGCTACCCGCCCCCCCCAACAATTAAATAATAAATCAGCTGATTTCCTGCAAACATCTATTGGTCAGTAAGTTTCTTCCAACATTACTATTGACCAAGTGCTGCAAATCTCCATGTTTTAAGCATTAGGAAAGCGCTGAAGCTGTGTTTCTGTTTCATGCTCTAGTTTCTCACACACATGTGCTGTGCTTTGCACACACATTTTTTTGGTATCTTCTGGTAAAACGACGTTTTCCTCTGCCAGGCTTTCAAGACAGCAGATGTTAACAAGGCAGGCTGAGAGGTCTAAGCTGATAGAAGATTTTGTCCCCAAAGCTGCAGTCTGGGGAAACCCACAGTAAATTCCTGCTCCCCATATGCTGTTGCAGAGAACATCATGTGGTGTCCTGCCATCCTTACCAAGGAAGGAGCATCTGGGATTGTGAGCTCTGTCTGCCACTAGGATGGATTCAGTCCAGCAGGGCTTTTGTACACAGCTATCAGTCTCATAGTACTTCCAGGCTCTGATTATTGTGTCAAATGAAATAATTTTGAGACTTCCAGGGGGAAAAACAGACCAGAGGAGAGTAATTCAGTGTTTCTCCCACTGACATATTTCTTAAGGAAAGAAGGGATGCAAATTCCTTTGGGTTTCTTTATTCCAGAGTGCAGTTACAGCTAACACCACTCAGCCCTTTGTTCCACGGTGGGCACTGCAGTACATCTCAGAATACTTACGGTGCTAGTGAGTGTCTCACCCAGTCTTTGGCTTTGGTTTTCATTTTCACAACTGTCCATCCTGAATGTTTTTGTCGCACTTGAGGCTTTTTCACTTACATTTCCTGAGCAGAGACTTCCCAGTTCCCCCTCAAGGCCTGCACAATCCTTCCTGCTGGGGCCCTGCCACTCTCTGTTAGGTAATTGAGGTTATTATAACACATTACTTGAGGGGCAGGCAGGAGAACAGACTTCATCTGATATTCCAAAATAAATGCTGACACAGTTTTCCAGTTAAAAAAAGTTTGTCAGAGTATTTTAGAAACTAACAATTAGATGCTAATATTTCTAGACTAACAGGAATAGAAATTAGAATTAATGAGTTCTCTGCAGGTATGTCTGTCACATATTTCAGGATATGAGGCGTATTTCATGCTCGCAGCACTCTGCCAACATTATGCAACCCTTGTTATAACTCTCTGCAGTAAATACCAATCTTGGTTTGCTGCTAGAGAAAATGAAACTTAGTTCCCAGGCATGAGCTGCTGCTCGTGGCTCCTGGGATAAAGACACAGGGAAATTCTGAATAAATAGATTTGCTTACAGAACAAGGTTTTAACCTGAAACGACACCGCTGAGTTTTCAGTGGGTGCTCATTAGGTGACCTGACTTGTCTTTGTTGCTATCTTCCCCTGTGTAAAATTACAATAATTATTGTCCCTATCTCTGAAGGAACTGGAAGGATAAACATTTCCCTGGTGCTGGGACAGCATTAATTCAATAGAAAGAAATGTATCTTAATCTTTCTTCTGATAGAACAAGAGTACCTGGGTAATGTGCCAAGCACTGCTGTCCTTGGGGTGGTACAGACACTGGCAGAGGCCTCCTCTCCTTTTGGCAAACTGCTCATTCCAAGTAAACTGGGAGCACTGAGCTTTTCCAGTCCATAATTTACAACATGGCCATAAACAAATCGCATCCCTGGTTCATTTAACCTGAAATTTCAGAAAGAGTTTACTCATAATGAGAAAGTAGTTTGACATTTTGCTGCTTTTTAATCATTTTTAGTCACAAGTAATATAACTATTCCTATTTTGACAATTACTGTTATAGTTTTTTATGTGAAACATGAATAAAAGCGACACAAGTGTGATAGTTTCAAAAGCTGCTGCTGCAGTTCACCTGTGAGATTGGGGTTCAGTTCTAGTTCTGAGTCTTGCCTAGGCTAGGAATAAGGAGGATTTTTTCCCATGTGGTTGTCTGGTGTCTGTTCTGTCTGACATCACTGTTGGCAGACTTGGCAGAACAGAAAACCTTTCACTTTGCCTGTTGAGGGCATCTCCATTTACCCCATGTGATAAAAGCTTTTGCCATGAACACAGACTGATTTTGCCTCGTATTTTTGTTCATGAGCTGTATAAAATAAACTCTTCTGTATCCTGGGAAATGGGGGACTGCATTACATGGAAATATTTTAGCTTTCAGAAATATCCGGTGCTGCTCCTGAGTTATTCCCTGCTGCAGTGGTGACACACCTGGCAAGCTGTGCAGTGACACTCTTTCTCTGCCTTTTCAGTGCATCGCAGTGTCTGTCAGTTTGTGCCTTAAAACTGGTCTTTTGTTGCAGGCCAACATTCACCCAAAGGACCTCTTAGCACACAGATCATCTTGGCTGCTGCCTAGGAGCTCCTCAAGCATATATTAGTGATAAGAATTATCACTAACAAGAATCGGTATTCATTAGTATTTCCCTCACAAGGGCTTTTTTAAGAACACCTTTTTATTAAGTGTATAAAAATAAGGGTTGTTGATAAGAGCAGTTGATGTCTCACCATTACAGGTGTTCCTGGGCTGAAGAAACCACTGTACTTCTGTTGCTGTTCTTTTGCTTTATTTTGGAGCTGTAGCATCTGAAAAGACTGTTTCTAAAAGGAAAAATAAACCAAGGGTGCTGCAATTCCAGGACAGTTCTGCTGACTGCGGGCTGAAGGGATGGGCTACAGCGAGTCACTGGTTTGTTCCCTCAGGCCACGTCTGCACTGGAAATCACAGCGTGGCCTGGAGAGATCCAACCTGACCCTGAACCAGACTGTCCGGAGACAGGGAAAATCAGCCCCTGGCAGACTCAGACAAACACGCTGGGCTCGTCTCAGACTTGTTTGTATTGCTGTACCTTGTGTCTCGGGATTCAGGAAGGACCTATCCAGCTCTGGCTTTCCCTCTTTAATCTAGGGAAAATGTTTTGTGTGCTGTAGGAAAAGCTTTGTCAGCTGTGGATAACAAATGTTAGGTGGGTCCAGTAGAATTTGCAGAATATATATATTAAGAAACTCTCTGTAGATCACAGAATATTCTGAGTTGGAAGAGACTCACAAGGATCATCGAGTCCAACTCTTAACACTGTCTCCCTGGCAGGAATCGAACCCGGGTCTCCCACACACCAGGTGGGGACACTTACCACTGTACTAAAGTGGATAGATGCTACTAAAATAAATTCCTGAGAATGATGAATGAGAAGAAAATGGTTTTAATTCTTTTGATCTAATTTGTGGAGTTTAATTAGTTATCCAGTTTTAAATCCAGTTATGTTTGCATGTGGCTTTAGCACTGCCTCTGAATTCAGGAGGCCATGTGACCATGCTGTTCTCTCACAGACTGCTCTGCAAATGGCCCTTAAGGTTGAAATGCCTGTCAGGAATATTCATTAGTTCTCTTTGTGACCCTTTTTATTTTTATTTCTGGAAACATGTTTGCTAACTTTCTACAAAATGCAAGTAAGCTTCACTTAAAAAAAAAAGAAAACCAAGCAAGCTTGAGTCAGCCAAAGAGACTGGTCCTTACTTTTCCTTTCTCAGCAGTGCATCTCAAGGTGGTCAAGGGCTTCACTGTCTCTCCTGTCTCTTCACTTTAGAGAAGCCATGTTGCACCTTGGATATACAGCAGTCCCTGTAAAACTGCTCTGTCTGCCACTGTCAGTTGTCTGTGTTGGACATTTCATAGTAGGGCACCTCATGCATTGAAGATCCGTATTGAGCAGCCAGGTTTGAAGAAGGGCTGTTCAGACTTGCCCCAGAGTTAAGCAGAAGTCAAATCAAGGACAGGCCTGGCAAGTGTTCAGGCTGAGGCACCACAATGCTGAAATGTGCATTTATTCTAATCTGTTCAGATACGATTTCTGCAGTGCAGCCGGTGGCTAAGGCTGACCTTAAATCCAAAGAACCCTTGGCTGTTGGTCTGTTTCCAAAGGCTTAATCCCTTTTTGTCTCCAATTTCTTTTGTTCTTCTTGTGCCTCCACAGAATTTAATGATACGTATTTCTGCTCCTCTGTTGTTTTTCCTGAAGCAGTCCTTCAAATCACTTATGGATTATTGGTATTTTTACACTTTTTTTTTAAGTATTAGTGTCTCTTAATCCTGCTTCTGCAGCACTGTTCCAGCTAACATGCAAGCACACTTGGAATTGCATCAGGGCTGCTCTGTGAGTCCATGGGATGGTACAAGGCACTCCTCCAAAGTGCCCGAGCTGAACACACAGCCTTGGCTTTTCTTCCTGGGGTCCAACACTGGAAATGGGGCACAGAAATCCTTCAGCCCCTCCATACCACAGCTCAACAGTTCAGTAAGTGTGATGCATTAATCAGTGGTACAAACAAAGTAAGAAGTAAGAAACAAGCTGTGCTCCCCAAGTCCCTGTCTGTGATCTTTCTTGGTAACCTGGCAATGCTGTAATTTATTTTATTAGGGAAGATCTTTATTGGGTAGAATCAACTCTCTGTGGCTGTGCAGGCAAGACATTTGTGTCAATCCAAAGTGCACTTCTGCCCTTGCACTGAGGAGAAGGGTCCTGACTTCACTGTCAGTGTCCAACCTTCCAGCACCTCATCCCAGTGCTTGGGAGTGCCAGAGCCCACAGTCTGAGTGGGCAGTGCTTGACCTGTCTGATTACATAGAATGGTTTGGCTTGGAAAGGATCTTGACACCCATCCAGTCCCACCCCCTGCCATGGGCAGGGACACCTTCCACTATCCCAGGTTGCTCCAAGCCCCATCCAGCCTGGCCTTGGACACTTCCAGGGATGGGGCAGCCACGGCCTCTCTGGGCAAACTTCACAGGTTGCTAGATGAAGAATTTCTTCCCAATATACAATCTAAACCTATTCTCTCTCTGTTTGAACCCATTCCTCCTTGTCCTGTCACTCTGGTTCCTGTCAAAGGGTCCCTCCCCATTCTTCTTGTAAACCCCTTCAGATCCTGGAAGGTGCTGTGAGGTCTCCACACAACCTTCTCTTCACCAGGCTGAACAGTCCCAACTTTCCCAGCCAGGGGAGGTGCTTCAGTCCTCATATCAAATTCATGGCCTCCTCTGGACTTGTCCCAGCAGTTCCATGTCCTTCCAATGTTGGGGGCACCAGAGCTGCACACAGTATTCCAGGGGGGGCCTCACAAGAGCATGGACTTGTCAAAGATGTTGGCATCTTCAGAAATTTAGAGCAAAGTACATGTGAGTTAGAATTTTTCTGAGGAATATTTATGCCTTTATTTCAGGGCCAACAAGATGCACACCTTACCAGTTATGTGCTCTTCAAGATTAAAGACCCAAAACTGTGCAAAACCCAACTCTCTTAAGGTTTCTTTTTTACTATCACCATGACAATGTGTTTTTCTCTCTGACTTATTTCTCGGAAACAGCTGAATCATTCCTTGCTCACCATCTCTCCAAGGTTTGCAGTCAATAGCATGGAAAATTTTGACACAAAGATTTGTAAGAAGCCAAAGTCAGGTTGTTTTAATGGGAAGTGGCAGGACTGTTCACAATATGGAATTGTGTGAGCCCCGAGAGGGAATAGAACATGAAGGGCTTTTATTCTGTTAGAGGCATGTAAAATATTGTGAAACAATGGAATCATTTTTCACCACTAGTGATTATGTTCCTGCGGGTAAGCAAGGGCAGCACATTAAATTTGCAAGTATGTGTTATGGAAGCCTGACCTTTCCTGTAAACCTGAGCTGATGACATGTCTCTGATTTCATCTGAAGTGTAGATTTGTATCTGAGCACGGTGGCTGGAAGCTTTTCTAGTTGTGGCAGACACTGTTTAGCCACAAGCTGAGATTCTGTATCACATGCTCGGTGAGGCTCTGTGGTACAGAGGCTGTGTAAATTGAATTACACTGACACCACCTATGGATTCGGAGCTGTCTATTTGCATAACAAATGGCCTTACAGTGTGAATGGTACCCTCGCCAATTAGGCTTTCTTCTCAATCCCCTTGGTCCTTCCTAAAAAGAGGGAAGGTCTTTCTTTGGTGATGGAGTTGCAAAGAAAAGCTGCTAATGAAGGGCTGCTGAATGGTCTGATTGTGTTGCTGTTTGTGTAGTTTCACCTTCATTTGCATCAGTACCAGGCGCAGATCCCAGGGCTCGTTTTTCACTTCTCAGTGCTCCTCTTTGCCCCCTGCCCGCACCAGGACCAGCCAAACAAGTGCATTTATCTCTGCCTGATGGAGCACGGACTGGGAATATTTCCCTTCGTGCATCCCTGGGGCCTGCGCGTGGTGGGATGTGGCTCCTGGTTGGTGCAGGTCGCTTGGGAAAGCTGACACCAGCTGGAGGAGACTGAGTGTGCCGGGAGCCGCCACTGCTGCCTCTCCTAATGCATCGTCCCCGAGTGCGTCTCCATTTCCTGCTCTCAGGAATGTGTCTCTTACTCAGCGTCCTTTTCCAGCAGTTCCCACAGCATGTTTGACACTGTAAAAATAACTCTCCCTACCCCCGAACCCCGAGAAAACACACGAACAGTGTAAAACTGCTTATGTAGAACAGCCCTGAATGATTCAACTGGAATGCCTGTGAGTCAGTTCTGCAAACAGCAAAGACTATCCACAAGCCACATTTGACAAGTGACTCTTTGGTTCTGGAGTTCTTTGGTTCTTCCTATTTTTCCTGTCATTCTGAAAATATAGCAACTGCCGAAAAATAATGGTTTTCTTTTTAAAGAAGACAAAAAAGCAAATGAAAGAATGCGGCCCTTTGTTTTCTATATCTGTTGTGGGAACAAGCCTCATTGATTGAATGCCAGGGAGAGGATAATGCAATCTCCCATTAGGCTTGTTTGCATCTTTTTCCAGGATGACAGTTTAAGTCTGCTGGCTACAGATGGCCTTTGACAACTGACAACACTTGCTGTTATGCCAGTGTGTGACTTCATCTGTGTGACACTGCATGTGACTGCAGCTTTCTTCCTCTTTTGCCTGCAGAAACTCTCCTCCATTTCAGGAGCACCAGCATAACAGAGGTTTCCCTGGCACAAAAGAACCACAGGCCTGAAGGTGCCCTGCAGACACTGGGAAAACAGTGTTGTTGGAATCTGTTTGGGCTTTAACCACCGTGTCTGAAGTTAATGTGGCCAAATTTGGTAAAGTTTTTTTAACCAACACTTTCCTTAGCTGTTAAGGCCCACCTGGGCTTTCAGAGTGTCTGTAGTCCCTATTCCATGCCCCAAAGCATTCCCCAGGAAAGGAATGCCAGGCTTTGCAGGGCTGTTGTTCCTGGTGCAAAGCTTGAAGTCCTGTGCTGGAATTCACAGAAGTTTTTGTTTCCTCTGAGCCTTGGCAACCTCAGGGAATGCTACAACTTGAATGAATGAATGAAGGCATCTGTCATCTAGAAGTAACTGGAGTAGGTTGAACTCATTCCCACTCTGCCTGTTGCTTCAGAAGCAGGAAAAAGAAAGGTTTATGTTCTAAACTTTTCTTTTTGCCGCTTTTAAACAGGAATCACAAATTGCTTTATGGTTGGTAGCTGTTACCTTTTCCTAATATTTATTATATCTGTTTGAGCTAAACATGATCTCAGGGCCTGTTCTAACACAGGTAATTGAATATTGGCTTTAAAATAAGGAGGGGAAATATTTTATATTTTCTTCAACTTTCTTTTTCTGTTTATTGTTCTAGGCAAATAGAAAGCTGAGCTCCACATGTATGTGATGGCTCACAAGCAGTGTATATGGCTAAGTCCATCACAGGCCTGGACTGGGGATGGAATTTAGCAAATACTGGGCCTCAGAGAGGAAGATAACAGCCAAAAAGTTAAATAGCGACAAAAACACCAGGAGTAATTTTTCATTCTTTTTTATTTTAATGGAATTCAAGAAGCCTCTTCTGAACTCTCTGGCACAAAACATTCCAAAGTCTTCATATTGGTAATTGAGTTTTAGCAAAACAATGTGTTCTTCAATATCCAGGGAACAATGAAGAGTATCTATAATAATCTCTATTTGTTCAAAGATCACCTCTCAAAGACGTTCTGTCTTCTCCTTGGAGCCACATTCCTGTGAAAATGCCACTGCCATGAGGCTGTGGACCATGCTAACAAATAGGAATATGAATGTGCTTGGCTGAAAATCTATTTTCTTTGAGTGATTATGTCCTTGAGTCTGGCCCACTGTAAAAAACTGGGCAGCCTGGGAAGGAAATAAAAATTGACATCCCAAGATCTGTTTTTAGTATTAGTAGGGAGAGCTCTGACTCTGCAGAGTATGAGGAAATTCCATAACGATTTCAGAAGGCAGTTTATTCAAATAAAATTGAAAGATCCTAGATAAGTAAAATGCTTGAATTAGGGAAGTTTAGGGGAAAACCCAACATTCTGAGAAGCTGTTGTAGCCCTATCCTGTCAGCAGTTTGACTGAGCCCTTGCATGATGAATAAGTCACAGGATGGCTCTGCAACTCTCTTCACAAGGGAACTCCTGCGAGTGTTACTAGGAAAATATTATGTTCCCCATGTCCCCTCTGTTGTGGTTGGGACAGATGCTGCTGATTTAAAACTTTGGCACTTACCCCATCTGGTCAGATGGTAATTTAAGAGATGACAAAGCAGAGGAATGACACTGACAACAAGAAATTCTATCCCAGTTTCTCTGGTCATGTGGTGGACGTGTGAGATGAACAGGCAGGGTGACACCCAGAGTGTTGGAAGTGCTGAATTACAGTTCCTGTTCTGCTCTGAAATCCATCAGCTCTCTCATCCCTCCAAGTTGGCAGGCACGTGTGTCCCCTCTGTTGTGGTGCTCACACCACCCTCTGCACAGACACAGCTGCCATAATGTTCATACCTATTATATATTCCTATAGTCTCCTTATGCAGCTCCTCTTCCAAAAGATCAGCTGATTGCTCCTTCTGCCCTTGGCCCTTGTGATGGTGGATACAAATCTCTGCTTTCTTGTTTTCAGGCTTGAGAAAATTTTCCCCTTGTTCATCCTGATGTTTCCCTGTCTGGTGATGGTGAGGTTGAGCCCTTGGAAAGGACAGGGAGGAACAGCAGCAGCTTGGCTCTGAGCAGGCGCTTTGGCTGCAAGCTGGGAGAGAACAGTCTGGTGACTGGCAGCGATATAAATATTCCTAACTGGATTGACAGTCTGCAGGACAGAAGCCTGCTGGGAATAGTGGAATTAAGACATGACTTCTTCCCTTCCTTTGTGCTCCTTTGGGAGGCACGAAGGCTGGCCAGCAACAGGTTTCTTTGCTTCCCCCAAAGAAGCTGTTAGAGGCCAAATGGAACTGAGCATCGAGGAGTAGTTGGTGTTGTTCCCCACTTGGTTTCGAGTTCAGCAGACAAAGCTGGAGCTGGTAAGTGAGTATTCTTTAGGCTGGCTGGCTGGACCCTCCCCACATGCTGAGTCTCCCGGCTGCTCTTGCTTCTCTTCAGCTTGAGAGGGGCTGTGTAAATGACAGAGCACTGCACTGGGCAGTTCACCTCATTGCCTGTCACTCTGAGACATGATACAAAGGATAAATAATTCAGGGATGGTGAAGAAGCAGTTCTCAGTGATAGTTAGGGAGCTGCATTTAAAAGCTCATTAATATGGTGACATCAGTACTGAGGAATGTGATTCACAGTCAAAAGTGTCAGAGAGACCAGTGGTTCTACTGCAAGATAAAACCATTAAGAAAAAGCTTTGAATGGCTTTGTAGTATGTATATTTCCTGAGTGGTAAAACTGATCGTTAGGGCCCTTCTTGGCTTGTCCACTCTTGGATCGTGTGAAATCAGTGTGATTATTCAGAAGTACTCGTAATATCCAGGTGGGATGAATATGAATACTAAGCCAAAGAGCTGCAATCCTGCTTATCAACAGACCTAGAACTGCATCAGAGCTGAGATTTTGCCTGACAATGTAGAATAGGACAATGAATGTTTACTTGTGTTGTGGAGTTGCATGTGAAGTAGAACCATTTCATCTGTGTACTTACATTTTTACCCTTTATTTCCCCTTTTCTTTTGGGGCATTCTGTGTGCACAGCAGGAGCGCACCTCAGACAGCTCTGAAAGTGGTTGGGTAACCTGCCGGCAAAGAGCACAGCAGAGGAAAGGCAGGGAAGGAAAGCCAGCAGACTGTGAGAGGGAAGCAAGCCTGACTTTCTGCATTGTTCTTATTGACACGTGCTGTTTGTGCTTCCCATGCTGCTGAGAGACCCTGTGATCTGCAAACAGCCCCAGCTCTGCAGCACGGAGCTGTGTGTGCAGAGGGGAGACGGGGGGGCCTGCAGGAGCCCACAAAGACTTGCCGCGTCGCTTCCATGCACACAGAAAGTTACTTTTTGGCACAGATTCATCACCCCGAGAGGCAACCTTTCTATAGTTAAAATAAATTGTAGCAGGACGTTTTTCCGCAGGCTTGACTCCCATATTCTTAAGTAGTGAGTACAAAGCTGGTATTAAGTTACAGATTATGTTCCAAAGCATCTTCAATATTGCATTAAAATTACAACATGTGGGATTGTAAAACGTCTTTTCACTAGGAATATCTGTCTCAGGTCCTGTGAATATTTCTCCAGACCCTTACAGAGACAGGTACTTTTAATACTAGACTTAGGAAATCCTTGCAGTGTATCTCTAGTTCATATTTTATGGAGAATAGAATTTGATCCTGTACTATATCAGTTTGTTTGTTGTCCATTTTTGTGTGTCCTGCCATCCCTTTATTAATTCTCAGTGTGCAAGAAGAGACTTAGTTGTGGATTCCTTTCGGAGCTGTTCCCCTGCATTTCCCCTCTGAGGCCTAAGCCTGCCCTTGGATGTTTACAAGTGTACTCCTAACCAGGAAATGCTGAGACTCTGAACTAAAAATTTGGTCCCAGTGGTGAAACAACTGAACATTTTCTCAGCCAAAAGCTGCTTAGTCAGAGAAGCTGGGAGCGATGGACTGGCTGCATTCAGCATCCCTGAGGGAAGATCGTCCCCGGGAAGCTGGAGGTAGCAGATGGAACGCACAGGCTGGGACAGGGGCTGCTCACATTCCAATTCTCCATTATATCTGCAGGGGTCCTCTGTCCTTAATAGGGGAGTCGTAGCTGGGCTTAATGGGCTCTGACTAATGGCTAGAAAGGGGGGAAAATGAAGAATTATCTCCTTTGTGATTTGCCTTTCTTTCTTTCACCCACCCTTGACGGGCTGTAAATGGATTTTCTGTAGCTGCTACTTTCACTGGGAAATGGAGCACGGTGTGTTTTTACATGATGGGTCATTATCGATGTGGTTTGTGCTCAGCTCTTGCACTGGAACCGCAGGTGACCAAGCGGTAACAAGGAGACCTTTCCGCTTCCAAGGGGAAATTCCCGCTGAGGTGTGGACGGGAGAAAAACGCCCCAACGCTTTTGGTGCCCGAGGCAGTAGCAAGACCTGCCTGACCTAGTAGCTTGTGACTAAACCAGGGTCTGGGCAACCCTGGGGACTACCTGGCTCCTCTCTAGGCAGCTGCATCTGTGCACACCGAGGAGTGTGGGGGGAGCACAGGCTGCATTGTCTCCGTTGCTTTAGCACACCCTCTGCATTTCCAGAAGGCTTCAGAATTCCAAATATTCACATACATGTTCAGCAGAATACTTTTTTGTTGATAAGGTTAAGAAATGTAGAATTTTAGTTTATTCGGGTCATTCCAGTGTGCTCTGTGGAGTAAGCTCCCTGATGCCCCGTGTTTGTGCTGTACTTGCACAGCTTGGCATAAGCCATGTCCCAGTGTTTTAGGAAGCGTGTGTGTTGGATCACTGTTGAAGTCTTGAAAAAGGAATGAGAGTGATTAACAAACTAAGAATACTCTTGTCTCTACAGGAGAAAAGCCAAGAGAAACCTTTAAAATCAGTTTATAATCCAGTTAAGAAAAAGTGCTGTCCGTATTGATGATATACCCATACTCTGGTGAGGCTGTAAAGCAGGGAAGGAAAAACCATTAATGCAGCAAACTGCCTTCAAAACTGAAAAATCTGAGAATGTTTAAGCTTTTTTCCAAGGTTTGTGGGGTCCCCAGAGAGATGCAGCCAGCAGCTTCTTCCTAAAGCCCAGTGTGATTATTTCCCACTGTGTGGGAAAGACAAAATGAAGGGATTAATTAATTGAGGATTCCTGCTGGGGTGTCTGGAGGGAGAAATTGCCCCAGTGCTGGTTTGAAACATGTGCTTTGGCAGGTGAAAATGTAGGAAGGACAATAAGGGATGGAAAAGAGGAACCTATATCACAGAAGGGCAAATGTATAGACAATTTGAGCTACAGTTTTTGGCTTAGTACATCTGAAATGTTTGAGAGAACCTGCCATAGCATGGTCCTCAGAGCTGAGGGATGTCCTGGGCTCTGTACACAGAGTTGTAGGGCTTTTCATTACCATCTCTCTTGGCACTGAGCAAGAAATCCAGGCTTAAAACAAACAGTAAATGGACTTGGTTTAGCCAGGTAACACATGGACATAAATGTTCCATTTACAAAGGAAGGTGAGTAGCAGGTAGAAAATGAATTCTGCTGTTTAATATTCTGATGGTAAGCCAGAAAGAACAGCAAAGCCTGTCATGGCTCAGAGTAGTGCCTTGTGTGTGTCTGTAACACGGTGAAGTCAAGCCAAGAAGATTTAATGTCTGTGGGACTCAGGGGAAAGATTCCTTAAGGAGTTGGAGTTATCTGGAGACCAAGGCTGGGGGACAGGATTTGCTGTCACCTCAAAGCTGTGTGTCCCCTTTACTATCCACAATGGATTTTGTCGCTATTTCCCAAAATAAGAAAAATGAAAATATGTCTTTGTTTGAAAACCATACACAGGTTAGAGGGTGTTCGAAGGACACAAGCATAGGAAGATGGAAATAACTACAGAGGGAAAGAGGAAGATGATGTGTTAGAGTGAGGTCTGAAGTGGCTTTTTTAAAGTTTTGGATTTGGAGGTATGATTTTGGAAGAGGTTACTCCAGGCCTGCTCTGCTGCACTTTGCTCTGTTTGCACTTACCGTCAGTAATTCTGCTTCTCCACAAGAAACAAGAGGAAGCCTGAAAAACAGACACATCCAGAAGGCAGTTCCATTGAGTGGCCTAAATTAGACAGGTTAATTAACATAACTGACATTGCTGATTGATTGTAGCTGAGAACCTGGCCGAAATGAGTCCAGAGCATAGCACAACTGTAATGTACCTTCAAATAACAAAGAATTAGAAACACTTGTCCATAATTGCTGGTACATCTGGTAAATAACTGGAGTAGAAACAGTCATTCCTGTCTAGTTGAACTGCACCTGTAGGACGCAAAGGCAGATTTTCTGACTCAGGTGTGTGAAGTGACTGTGACAGCTTTCCTTCAGCCATGAAATGAGGCATTTGGATCCACATTCTGGTACCATGGAGAGGCAAAGTGCTCTGAGTACCCCACTAATTGATTACAATGGAAGCAAATTATCTTGCTTGAAAATCGCTTAATGGACAACTGACATGGGGTTCATTTGTCTGGGAGTTATGGAGGCGTTGTTTGTACTGGACACACAAGAGAATTTTTAGCCTAAGTCAAAGGAGCAAGATGAAAGTTCCTGAAACAAAAAAAAAGTCTTTTTCAGACAGGCTTGAATTTCATTTTGGAACAAGGAAAGGGTAAAAATTAACCCTGTCAACTGTTGGTGGAGAAAGAAAAGAATGATCCATAGAGCACAGAAGTGAACAAGAGTCACTGTAGTCATGTCAGTGAAAATGCTCTTTTCAAACAGAAACTCAGTTCCAGCTGTCTCTCTTTCCCACTGGCTGCTCCCTTTGGTACTCTCACTTTCCATGCAGAACTTTGATCCTTCCTCCAGGGGGACATTCCACAGTTCTTCCTTCTCTCTAGAGATAAATCCTGCCTATCTGACAGTCCAGGTAGTTGATGTCTAGGTTGCAAGGGGGAAAAGGATATTTGCTGAATTGCTAATTTTGGGGGGTCAGAATTCAGTGAAATAATTTTCTGCTTGATTTGCTGCTTGATTTTTTGTTCTGCCTGAGCAGGAGTCTGTCATGATTTGCATGACTGGTATGAGTCAAGTCTCTACCAAAGGTTTTACCCGTCCATCTTCTCTTCCTCTTTAACATAATAAATCTTCTGTGAGATTGCATTTGGAAAAGTCTGAAGTTATATATTCCATTCATACCTGGGTGTTGTTGGACTCCTGGTTCCACACTGGGGCTCAGCCTCCAGTGCCTTGGGGCTCTACAGGATAATGGGAGCAGGAGTCCCAGCAGGTTCTCAGGGTTAATTCCTGAAATTCAGGTCCTCCCTTCGGGGCTCATTCTTTATGCAGCTCAGTGTTGCTGTTATGCAGCACAGGCTTATTTCCTTACTAGAATTCACATGTACGGGTGAGGCTTGTGGAGTGTTTTTGGCCTCTGTGTGAGGATGAGGCAATGCAGATCTGAGTGTGCCATCAGTGGTTTTGGTTGCTGTTCCAATCTTGTTGCTTCAATATACAAACAGTCAAATACAACTCAGGGGAAGCCAGAAACTTAAAACGAAGATTTTATTGAAATATTTACCATTGCAAGGGCCCAATATTGCCATCTCTGCAATAAGGTGAATTACTGAAGTCTGGTGCAAGTATCTGGGAGATGAGTGAGGCCTGGAAATAATTCTGCATTTTTGAAGTCAGAGGATGTATATTTGGCATAAACTATTGAACCCAGATCCCTGCCTGACAGCCTGATTTATCCTGCATGTGTTACAGACAATTGCAGTGGGTTTGTGCTCAGTGCTGTCATCTTCCTGGCTGAAGTCTGCAGCATTTATACACATGAGTTATTTTATTTGTGTCAATACTTTTACTGAGCTCTGCCTGTAAATATTTTCAATGTGGAGCCTTGGTCAGTGTAAGTTCTTCAGAGAAGTGATTATTATGCCGAATTTTTTTGCTCTGCTATAACAAATTATAATTTAAACACATATCAGAAATATATTTGTAACAACTGAAGTGGCAAATTCTCTTTCTAAAACGTGTATTGAAATAGGACATATCACTTACACCTGAAGCTGATAGAGAGCTGTAATATGGTCCTAGCCACTTTAGTACAGTGGTGAGTGTCCCTGCCTGCCATGCGGGAGACCAGGGTTCGATTCCTGCCGGGGAGACAGTGGTGTGGTTTAAGAGTTGGACTCGATGATCCTTGTGGGTCCCTTCCAACTCACAAAAATCTGTGAATCTGTGACACTTACATTGAGGAGAAATTTGCAGGAGTGAAAAACCACTGGATTGATGAATTCTGGGAGACAAAATCTAAACTTTTCAGATACACTCTTCTGTGTCCATGCATTTGACTTGTCACGTTACATGTATTTAGGAAAAAGGAGATGATTTCTTTAACTGACTACATTCAAAAAGAAATTTCTTATCTGTGTTGTGGGTTAGATAAATTCTGGTTTCAGTGTTTACAGCTCAGTGGATTTCAGTTGAATTGCTGATGATAAATCAGATTTGGACCATTTACCTATCAACCCTTTGTTTATCATTTTACAAAATGCGAAATTTAAGTCTAGTTCTACTGAGGCTGCAGTCACACCAACTCATTTCAGACCATGTCAGCCACTGATTCCATTTTCTACACAATGGGATAATTGCAGCAGTAGAGCTTGGTCTGTCCATGGGTGCAGGGGAACACTCAAATATACTGTGCCATTGGCCAGAAATGTTGTGCCAAATTTTCCATGCTTTTAAATACGTATATCTGGATGAAGTTATAAAGTCAGATTAGTACTTTACACTGTAAAAATCAAACACTGAAGGTAAATTTCTCCAGTATAGGAATGAAATGCGTTTAGTTGTAGTTGTGTTGAACATGTGTGTAGGATTTCCTGCTACAACATCTTTTGTCCTGAAACTTTTCCTAACAGAAAAACGACTGGCTCAGGTAAGAACCCTCTTTTTTTTTTTTTTTAACCACGAAGTGTGGCCTTTCAGAGATGTGCATCATTGTATGTGGATAGGTAATTTATATAGAGTGAGAAGGGCTTCAGAGGCAGCTTTCTGTGCCAGGCCGGAGATCCCCGTGCATACCCTGCACTAGAAATGGCTGATCAGCTGATGCACTTTGTATCTATTTTCCAGGCTGACTGACATCTCCAAACACTGTTGTATCTAAACAGCTTGAATATGTGACCTCATTCCTTAAATGCCATCACTTGAACAGCTCTTGTTGCTAAAATAAAAGCAGTGTTGATTCTGTGTTGTGAAATCTCCTCCAGCCCCTCCGAGAAGCACAAACCAAGCCACACCTCCTTTTAAACCTTTAAAAACGTTGATTGGTAGCAATTACAGGGTACCTGCTCCAGAGGTACCGACTGGGGGTTTAATTCCACTCTTTGTCACCCTGGGACTCTCACAGAAAACTCTGGCACATGGGAATCAGGTCTCAATAAAAACGATCCCAGAAAGGTAACTGTGGCTGAGTAATTTTGTTTTCTTGTGCTGACAAGCAGTTTAGCTACAACCTGAACTGAGGGAAGATTGGAGTTGAGCCAAGCTTTGCAGTGAAAAGAGGCCAGTATCAGCTTTGCCGTTCTCTGCTGGCTTTTAGTGCTCAGAAATAAGCCCTCTGCATTGCAGGCCTGGGGCAGCACCTTGTGAAATACAACTGGAGTATGAAAACACCAGCAATGCCCTCCATTCAAACACAGCCACGTGCTCCTCTGCAAATAATGTCTGTAAGAAGCTTGACGTTTTTATCTATCCAAACCACTTCTGTGAGGGAACTATAAAAGTAGTGTTCTGATTTTAGGGAGCAGACCGTTGTTTAAACAGTCTTTTCAGTTTGGTGCTTAAATTTTTTAATCTTTTCCCCCAGTAATATGAACTGCCATCAGGGTTAAAGTCTGATTGTTACCTGCTTCTTAAAGTTCAGTAGTGGTTATTTAGGGGAGGAGTGACTAACAGTGACAAATCTTAATTTGTAACAACCAGCCACAACATTTACATAAAAATAAAGGACTTCAATGTAAGTTTGGACAACAAGCCTACATTTTGGGGAAAAAAGGGCAAGAAATCCTGAGTACCACCTCTGTGTAAGTGGGATGAGCACAGTGGGCTGGGCATTGTACAGGGGTTACCTGGGCACTTGTGGTACTTGTGGTGGCCCAGGGAGCGCTCAGGTGAGCCTGAGTTTGGCATCAGGAAGCAGAGGGAGTCACTGCCTCGGAGAAGGCACTCGGTGGAGATTCCACAAGGCTTCAGAGGTCAAGAGGAAGCACCTTGAGGCCAATATTGTCTGTGGCTGGCAAGCAGGGGAACTAAGGCACTGAGGGAGTTGTGTGCTCACTCTGCCCGCTGCCAGCACAGTGCTGCCGAGGCATTGATTCTGCCTGCACAACAGGGCACACACACGGGCAAGGACGGGGCCAGAGAGGCAAGGAAGTGCATTGGCAGCATTCCCAAAGGGAAAGGAGAAGCAGTGCACTCCCAGCAAAACACACGGGTGGTGTGCCCATGGGGTGGGCAGGAGCAGCATGAGATGTTGGAAAAGGAGGACAGACACTTCCCTGCTCATGCTGTGTCCCATTGCAGGTTTCTTAACACTCTCTCACAGAGGAGTCAGGTGCACACAAGTGCCAGATGGAATCCTGGTAATGATTTTTAATTACAGCTTTGTGATACTTGGCATATGAATGAAATTTGAGCTTCTGGATGATTTTATTAGATCTATAAGTGAAAAAATTTACAGGCTGAAGGAAAGAACTGAAAATAGTGCTGTGAGGGCATCCATAATGAGAGACTTAGTCAAGTAGTTAAACCCACTGTAGAACACAAACTGGTTTTAATTGGAAACATTGGAGAGTTTAATCTTTCTATCAAATGTTCAGAGGAAATCAAATACCCCGTTGTATAAAAAGCTGCTGGGACACGGGGAGAATGGCCCTTGTATCAGTGCTCTGTAAGAGGTCAATGACAATTTTAATTGATGCTATTTCAGTTCGTGGGGTATGGTGGTAACTAGAATAGAAATATTTGAACTGCTTGTTCTTAGAAATATGGAGACTTTATCCAGGAGAACCTGTAGCTTAGAATCAAGTACAAAGGTTAGATGAAATCTGCAGATAAAAAAACAACAACAACAACAAAAAAAAGTGCAATTAAAAGATGGTTTAATGGTACATCCCATTCCACTGATTTCTGAAAAATACAACAAGTGGCAATAGTAACTTATTTTCAAAGATACTGTTAACAGTGAAGCCAGATGTCATTTAAAATGAATGTTGCACAAAGCCTGGTGTACAGTTCTAGAAAAAAGATTATAAACAACACTTGCTTTGAAAACTTTTCCTGATTTTCAGACTCCACCAGGCCCTTTCGTGGCTGGTTCTTTGTTAGCCTGAGAGCACAGCGTGGTCCTACTCAATCCATCTCTCTGCATACCATCCCAAATAGAAACTGGAGGAGTGCGAATAAGGGCTCAAGCTGCAACAGTAGCAGTATTCCCAGCTTGCTTCTTTCAAATTTGCTTTTTTCAAAGACACAGAGGAAGATTGTTGTGGGGCATGAGAGGCAGTGACAGGAAACAGAATTTAACCCGTTGTGAAGGTAGAGCGTTTCTAAAGTTCATCTGGGAGGAGACTGCTTTTGGTCTGTGCCATGGGCTGAAAGCTTGTTGGGAGGGTATTGGGAAGTGGGCTTTGGCTTGTGCTGGGTGGGCACGAGAAGAGGGGATGATGTTTTGCCCTCCCTGGACTAGACATCCCGAAGGTGGGCTTTGGGAGTGCCCCTGGATGTCTCTGTGCCATAGTTTGGTGTCAGCTTTAGCTGCACAGAGGAGCTTCCATGCCCTTTGTGCAGCCCATGTCCCACTTGGGATGCTGGAGCTCCTCAGGCAGCCAGAGTGAGCCAAGGCCACTCCCAGCAGTGTGCTGAGAGCTCCGGAGCGGCCTGGATCCTCACCAGGGTCTAATCCAATAACTCCCTGCTTAAGAAGCTTGGATCTGATTTTAGTCCCAATTCTCTCAAATATAAAACATGATCTCTCTAGAGAGACTCTGTACCCAGATTGGTCAAAATTCAGGATCGCTTTTCCCAGTAGCAAAACCACATTTGCTATGGTGGAGTCATACTCCCTCCAGCTGAAGAACTGATGAGCTGAACAGCTGCATCTCATTCCCAACTTTGAATACCTTTTGCTTTTTCTTCCCAGCTCCATTGTGCTTTCTAGGTTTTAGGTGTAATCCCTCCAAAATGTATTAATCACATTAAAGGTTTAATCATAGTAATGGGTTTGCTTATTACTGTTATTATACCTTCAAATGTCTTTTCAGCTTTTATCTATGTGCGGGTTTTTTATCTTAATAGTCAATTGAGGGTGAACTCTTAGTCTTCAAGGAGTTTAATCTGAGTAATATTCATAAATGCAGAGACTCAAATTTGTTATTATTCAATAAAGGAATGTATGGCTGTTTCAGAATGTTGTCTGACTTAGGGTAACACCTTCCTATGTTGATATCTTTATACAGTTGGAACAAGCAGAATGGAAGGTCAGGCTGTAGAGTCAGCCCTGGTCATACTAAAAGCACTGTAACAACTGTCTCTTCATTTATCCTGGCACCAGGTTTTAGTCTTCTTGCCTTCGGATACCTACAAACAAACGCATTTTATTGTAGTAACACTTACAGACACGTCACTGAGAAAAAAAACTGGTCCTCAGAAATAAGTTTTGAATGAGAAGGGAGAGTAGAGGAAATACAGGCTTAATTGTGTATCTAAAATAACAGAACCGAATCAAACTACAGGTCTTCAGAGCAGCAGGGGAACTTGAGATCATAATTATTTGCTTTGTTTCCTGCCTCATCTGGTTCTCTGCTTGTAACAAGGGCTTTATGCCCTTTCCTTTCTTCTGCCTTCTTTTCAAGTAACAGAACTGAATCAAACTGTTAACATAAGGTAACCTGAAATTACATTTTCACTGTTTCTCTGCCGTGTCTATTTCTGTGCTAGAAAAGGGGATTTCTTGCCCTTCCCTTTTTGTCTTCCTCTGTTACAATGTCTGTGTGTTTGGCTCAGGATTCATTTAACTCTTTTCTCTTCACCCTGTCATATCTGGCTACAGGCCTCTTGTTCAAAAACTCAGGGATACAGATTCCATTTTATTGTCGCTGCTCTCTTTCTTTCCAGCTGAGAAGGCCAGGCTCCATCCTGGCTGCGGAGCCCCAAAGCTGCTCAGCTCCCAGCTCAGCTCCTGTGCCCTTCCCACCCTTCTCCTTTGCCATGTCAGTCCCTTCCCACAGAAGCATTGCTGGAGAGCCCCAGAACTCCACAAACACCCACCAGGATCTCTCACAGTAATCCTGTGCATTCCTTATCCAAGGATTGCCAAACTCCAAACCTGCCTGTCCTGTCAAATCCCGTGTGATGTTGCCTCAGTTGACATGGCTACAAACATTGCATACACTTATCCTACACACCCGTGTGTTGCCAAGACTTAGAGAGGATTTAAACCAAACCAGTCATGTGCTGACATGACGCAGACCGAATGGAAATGAAACTGTTCCATATATCATGCCATTAACTTTATGTGGAATAAGGATTCCTCTGAATGTTCCCAGCAGGAGTTACAGCCCCTGGTTGGGGGGCAGTGCCTGCCGTGTCTGGCCCGTTTGCCAACTTCTGAAAAATTTGATTGCCAAAGGTTTATGAAGCCCATCCTGGCAGGGGATATTTATAGGCCCTGGGCAGGGGCTGCTGGCAGGATTGTGAGTTCCCAGGGTTACGATCTGTAAATCACAGATTATGGCTTTGCCTTGGGAGCTTCCAGCTGGGACAGCTCTGGGAGTGGGGGCAGCTCCTCTGACAGGGCATAGTGCCTCCATACATACTGAAATTGAGGGGTATAGGGTCTGACTCCTGACTTAATGATGGCAACTTTTGGACTTTTTTCCCCCCTTTAGTCTTTCCTGGCTTGTTCTAGATCTGTCTTTCAAATCCAGAACATCTGCAAGAGCAAGCAGCTCCCCAGGAATGGGAGGTGACAAGCTTTTTCCACTGACCCCTTTGTTCTGGTGTTGCCTCAGTTTTCCAAAACACCGCTACGCAACACATCTCGTTGTGTGCTGGGCTGGGCTTTGGGAGCTGTGTGGAGGAGGAACTGACTGAGCCTCCATCCTTGACTGGGAAACCTGAGCACTCCTTGGCTTAAACTGAGCCTAACTAGTGCCAAACAGCCAGTCAGACCTTGTTTTTTTAGGTCACATCTTGGATGTGCATTTTTCCATCCATACATATATATGCCTCACACAACTGTCAGTGTGTAAATACTTAGGAATATCCGTAATTTGAACTGATATTTCTAAACATACAGGAAGAAAAAATCCCTAACACAGTGTGTTTAAAAGTTACTTATTGGTAGTATTGTAATAAAAGTTTAAATATCATTCAGTTGCCATAAAATGATCTAAAATTGAACCAATGGGTCATATACTGTGTGTTTATATGGGGGCACCTGATTTCATTGTCAAAGCAGTTTAAATAGCACTTGCTATTTCTGAAAAATATGAGAGATGATATCCTGCTCTATTTTTAGGAATAAAATGTTTATCTTTATTTGGTTGCAGTTAGATGGATGCTACATATGGAGAAGGCATAATTACCCAGTCCTGGGCGAGTTTAGTCTGAGGGAACTAAAGTTGGTGGTGAGGTTGTGCCAGTTGCCAGAGCTGATCTTTCTGTCCCGTGGGTCGGCAGCTGGAGGTCTTGTCCTTTTGGGAATCTCTCTTTGTCTGCTCCCAGCTGTCTTCCCTCTTATCCTGTAGTGGAATGCATAAATTACTTTTATAAATTCAGCGTTCTAGAGCAGCCAGAGAAATGGATTTTAAAAGGAAAAAAGAGACCTGCTCAAGTCAGACGTGTCCATGCCCATGGCAGAGGGGTTGGATCTGGATGGTGTTGAATGTTGAAGGTCCCTTGCAACCCAAATAATTTTATGATTCTATGATTTTATTCTTTTAAATAGTAATGATTTACAAGAACTCTGTTCAATCAGTTGAGTTGGATAACTCTTAATTTAAGATTGCTAGTTCTAATTCCAATTTTATTTTCAAAACCTCAGAAGTGGGTAAAATTGGATGAGAAATAAGTAACACAGAGCTAATGAACTCTTAAGCCAGACTGAGTTTTTTATCCCCCATTTACCCAGGCATGTCTGCCCAGGATACAGACGAGTTATAGTTATTTCTAAGCTCATATTAAAACTTGCACCTGTTAGCACTCTGATGTTACCTGGTGGAATAAACACAGTGAATCTCAATTAATGGTCTGTTCTGAAGTAGTAATCTGAGCAGATTTACATGGTATTTAAGTAGTTAGTTTTTAATGAAATATGTTAGTTTTTTACGAGTCCTAATGAGAAGAGTAAAAACTATATTTGCAGTGAAAATAAAAGCATTTGAAAATAGTTTATGAAAGTGATACCTGGCAAACATCATGCCCCAGGAGGCTGAAGAACCTTGGTTTTCTCTGGGGAATAAAGCAGCCCTATATAACTCGGTTTTAACATGCTGTTTTCTCAAGATCTTTCCCTTTTGTTTCTGCTCCTTTCCACATGATATATCAGGGAGAATTCAGCCTATAAGATTTATGTCCCTTTTTTCCCTTGCCAAAACTGTGGCTGCACCCAGGTAGTGTTCAGATTTCCCCTGGCATGACTCACCCGAGATACATCCCTATCCACAACAGTCAGAAACTAGTTCCAAAACCAGTAAAACAAGCAAATTCAGGTTTCCTATAGCTTCAGGTCTTGCATTGTTTGCATCTGTATCCTGTGATATCTCCAGTCGTTCTCACACCTCTCATCCTCCTTTTTGTCATCTGGGTAAATGACAGGAGTGCTTGTAAAAACTCCTTCCTGGCTCCCACAGGAATGGGCAGCCCCAAGTTCTCCTGCCTCCCTCTCCACAGCAGAGCTCATGAGCTCTGGCGTTCAGCTGATTCCTACAATACAAACTATCAGGAATTTAATATCCTTGAATCTTCTGTCACTGCCACAGTTCACTGAAATTGTCTTCCAGAGCTGCCATGCCTTCAGTCAGTGGATGTCCAGACTGCTCTGTGACCCCAAACACCACCAGCACTCAGCTAAAGGCAGGGACAAGGCACAAAGTGTTGGAAGGTGGCAGTTGGGACCTTCCAAAAGTCAGCCACTGCTGCTGCTGCTCCCTGTGCACCTATTGTCTATTTATTTAACTTTCAGAATTCTGGGAGTGAAGCCATCAGCCTTGTCTACAGGAATGGTGAAAGTGCTGCTGCCATCCATCAGTTTTGTTCTCAGGCACATTTGGCAGCCAAGGCAATAACCCTGAATATTGGTTACCAGGCTGTTTCTTTCCTAACTGGGTCAATATCAGTGCTGAAAAAGAGCAAAAATTGATTTCTCGTTTAAATTGTATGCACTTTTCCCTTTCAAATGCAAACCAATTTAAATTCCAAATTATTATGGCTTTAATGTATTCCTAAGTTTTTAAAAAGTGCTTAAAATAATGTAGGTAAAATACCATGACTTCATAGTTCATTCTTGCTGTTGGAGGTGCAATTTCTAGTCACCCAGACGTGCCAATTGTACCATACTCTGTCCATGCTCTGATTTGGGATGTGATGAGTAGATCCTCCTCTCTTCCCTCCCCGGGAACTGAACATCACACATTGTCAGACAAAAAGACACAGAAGTTACTGAGCATCAATGGACTTTGTTCCCTCCATTGAAACCCCCAGACACACAGGGAACAAATGTTACTTTTACTTGCAGTGGGGGATATTCCCAGAACAGAACAGTAATAAAACCCTAAACCTTCCCTGAATTCAGGCGTGTCCATGGGTATAGATTTAGAGATGCCAGGGTCTAAACCTGGTAATGATTTAAAATGAAAAGTAGGAGGGGAGAACATGAATTAGGAACAGTAGTTGGTGCTACCTGCAACTGTTTGCAGAGGTGTTAATAGAGATGAGATATTTTGTGTCTAAGTCCAGTGAAGATGCTGGTCCTCATGTTCCTCAAGATGAGAAGTATTATGGCCAGACAGGTAAGTGAATAATTCAACTGTATTTCTTAAAAGCATGAGAGGCTGAAGGGCAGTACCATTAAACACAAGAGAAAAATTTCCACCATTTATTCTAATTCCTTAGAAATTCACAGAGAATATCAGTGAACTTCTCATTCTTGTGTGGTTAATTTTTTTACAGCTAGCCACCTGATGGATTTGACAAGTGGTGTTAAAAATTGGATTTAAAAAGTGGTGTTAACAATGGTTTAGTGTAGATAATTCTGCCATGTGTCCATGGTCTTGTTTTCCACATACACTGTTAGTAATGTGTGAACGGACAGGTTTGATGTGATTTTTTTATTCATACATATTGCACCGTTGTAATAATGAGAGGTGAGTCTTTAGTCTCTATTTTCACCTAAGGACTCCTCTGATTGGCTTCATGGTCCCTCAAAGCATCCAACCCTCACCCCTCTGACTGGGCAGAGAGGAGAGGACACAAAGGAATATATTTAGTCTAAATCCATACTATCTACTCCTTTGAAACTTGTTAGTCCTTCAAGTTAAGCAGCCTTTGCCAGGGTCAGTGTGTAGACAGGAGGTTATCCAGGAACATGGAAGTGCTACAGGAAAGGGTTTAGGTTATTGCATCTCTCATCACTATAAACAAGGTCTTTTTTGAGTGTGGAATTACTGCTTGGGGTTGGGGTGTTAGCATGACAAAATCAATGTGCATTGTCTTTTGAGATTCTGATAACGCCCAGCCTGGTTCCTTTACCATCAAGACACAGCAATCCCTGAATTCAGTTGTTTTAACACTTTTCCATCCATCTGCTGGATTTGTATTAATAAGCCAAGTGGTGACTTTGTCACAATATCCCACTGCTGATCCTGAAAGTAATTACAGCAGGTATTCAGGCAAAGACAAACCTGAGAGGGAAATAAGCTTAACACCCAGGGCTCTGCAGCACAGACATAGTCTGAAAACAAAGATTTGCAGAGTTTTGTCCTTCCAGAGATAAACACATGATGCCTGAAACCTGGGGGATTGTCCTTTGAGCTTAAGAGGAGGGACAGAAATCCAGCCAGCCTCGCACTTTTAAATCCATCTTTTAAAATTGCTGTGAGACCAAATGTGGTTTTTTTCTGTTGGATCCTGCTGTGGAGGGATAATACTGCATTTGTCCCATCACAATTATTATCCTAGTCTGTGCTGTGATATCATATTACTTCTGTGTGAGATCAAGCAGAAGGTCAGAGTGGACAGGAAAAAATGCAGGCAGTACACAGCTCTTGGCAGCACTGCTGTGGAAACTCAGAAACACCCAGGGAATGCTTTTCTTCCTGGCTTTGTGCTAGGAAAACAGCTCATGAAGAAACCACTTTTGTAAATTGAATTGCTGAATATCCTTTATTTATTGCAAAATAATCCTTTGTATCACAATTGTAAAATGCGTACTTCTCTAAGGAGAGGAAAGAAAGGGGATAGAAAGCTGGAGAGCTCTGTTTTCCTCTTGCTTGTTCATTTGACCTGCTCAGGGAATCTGGAACTCCCTTCCTGTTTCTCTCCAAGACCTTTAGTCACTTCCTGTCTCTAAATAAAACCCCTTTCATTTGTCCTTAATTGATCATAGATACTCTTCCAAGTAATTCTGATAAAATCACCCAAATTATGTATAGATTTTTCCTACCTGTAGATGACCAAAGATCCCTGTAGTTAGTTATATTCAATTAGTTTCAGTGCTGCATCTATACTCAGATTTTTGCAAATTTTTAAAGGCCCTTTGTTGCCTTAGGGTATATCACAATGGAATTATTAAAATCCATTTTCTTGTTTAACCAAGACATGAAAAGTAGATGGGCTGGTGAAATTAGAAAGACTTTATTCAATCAAAATATTTTTATTTGCTGTACATCCATCCTGCTGCTGCTGTAACATCCCTTCTATCACTTTGAAAATATACATAGATAATTTGTCAATAGAACATACAAAACAGAATGATGTCCAAAGGCCTCAGAGGGTGTCAGAGGCTGGTTCACCTGCTGGGAAACATTTACATATCGCCATAGGGGTAACAGTGGTGCTGCCACTGTGTTTATGAAAGTACTTTACACATTCCTGCTAGTAATTTCTGGTAGAGATAGGGAATGCTGATGTCTTTGTACATTCTTGGGAAAAAAACTCTCCTCTGGAATTTCCTGTGACTGAACTGAGACTGGATCGGGTGCAGGGAAAAGTTGTTGGGAGAACAAGGGAAAGGGTGATAGCTTAGGAAAGCAAGGGCTGGACATGGTGTCTTGTTGGAAATGAAAATTCAGAGAAAAGAACAATTTAAATTAAATGGGAAACTGGTAAGAGAGGTGCCTTGAGCGAATTAAGACTGGAAGTTGGAAGGAGGTATTTTAGAATGGCCTTCCCAACAGAAACACATAACAGCAACAAATATTTGGGTCCAGACAGCTCATGCAAGGAGTATGACATGTTTTCCTGAGACACAGGACTCAGTGCTCCACCTCTGCATCCATTGCACCCCACTGGGCAGAAGGGAAGTAGCAGAAGAGCTGCTGCTTTTCCTTAACTTCTCTTACTGTCTTACTGAACTTGCAGCTGCTTGTCCTGAATGTTTCCATGAACTAATCCCTTTACACAGGCCTATGTGGGAGAGTAAATCATCCGTGGGTTAAAAACCCATAATAATGTCGGAGTAGTGTTAAGTATAGAATTACGTATAAGGCCTTTTGGTCTTGTTGTGACAGCTGTGGGGGTGGAAATTGCATCCAAATAGACGCTATTTCAGGTAAATGTAGTGTTACCCTGAGGGCTTTGGCCAATGTTCCATCTCTGAGCAGAAAGCAGAGATCACACCAGAGCCTGACACAGAGGCACGAGCCAAGTTTTCCTCTCCTCTTTCCTTCCCTTCTTTCCATTTTCCTTTCATTGCCTCCTTCCTTTCCCTCTTTCTTTTCTTTTGTCCTTTCGTTTCCACTCTTTCCCGCACAAGTTGCACGTTTAACTTCAGGATTTAAGGAGCAGATAAGATGTGCTCAGGGGCTGCCCTGCGCTAACACGGGCGGTTAAACAAGTCCATGTCTTGTGACAACGTCTCCTCTCTTTTTTTTCAGACACGGGAAAGGTTTTGCATCATGTTTTGATTAAACTTCCATTCTCTTCGGAGGAAGGCGCTGGCTGACTCCGCTTCCCACCCCAGGGAGATGTTCCTGCCCGCGGTGATCGGCGCGATGCCCGAGGAGCAGAAGCGGGACTCGCAGTGCAGAGTTGACCCCAGCACCTGTCGGTCACACCCCGGGTGAGAGGAGCCGGGTGTGGGCGCATCGGGGCTCTGCCGCCGCCGTCCCCAGGAGCGCAGCCACCCCTCTCGCTTTCGGCAGAGCGCCGAGGGCTTCTGGCCGCTGTTCCGAAGCAGCCCGAGTAGGAGCATTCCCGGCAGAGGCGGGCGGTCCGGGATGCGTCGCGGGGGGATGGGATGGGATGGAGGGTCCCTTCCCCCCATCCCCTGATGCATATTCATGAGGCCGCGCCCGGGCCGCCCCTCATTGGCCGCCGGGCGGAGCGCGCGGGGCGGGGCGGGGCGGCC
>WEKX01024522.1:753834-853220 GCA_013390025.1 Pitta sordida
AGCCGCCGCCTGCTCTCCCTCCACGTGCCCGGCGTTGCCCTGTGGCCGCGGCCGGCGTGGGGACGCCGCTCCCCGGCCTCCACCGTGGGGCCGAGCCCCGCACAGGGAACTCGTATGTAGTGAGGAATGTGTGGCAGCACAAAAGGCGCCCGGGCTGCTCGCTGCTGTAGGTGTGGCAGCCCCGGAGAAGAATGTGACGCCCGCGCCCTGGATGGCCGTGCCTGGCGCCCGGGCCTGCTCCCAGGCGTCCCCTCGCAGTGTGGGGGTACGGCGGAGGGCACAGCTGCCCCCCGACAATTCCTGGTGCTGCCGGAGTGCCGGAGCCCTTGTGGCAACGTCTAATCCAGGGGCTGACCCGCATGACTAATGCCTTGCATGCGGATTCGAGCGTGCTTCGGCTCCACTGCTGCCTAATTCCAAGTGCGAGAAGCCGTTAAAAGCAGTGGCAATCGACTGCCCGAAGTGCCTCATGAGCACAGCGGTGTGTGCTTACCTTCACTGCTATTGTGGCACTGGTGTGTTGGAAAGGTGCAGGCTTTCAATAATAATTTAATAACACAGTATGAGGGGCCACGATACTCAATATCTAATCAAGAAAAGCATCTGGAGCAAGAACAAAAAAGGCCTGTTAAACCTGAAATCAGTTTTGTCAAGGGGAGTTTCACAATGCATTTTATTTGCATGTGTGATGGGACTTTATGGTTAGTTGTCTCTGAAACCTGCTTTTTTTGTTCTTCTGGAAGATCTCTGTGTAGCACAATACTGAGGAGATTTTTTTTTGTTTCCACCATTTGGAGGACAGATGATGACAAAAGCTTGCAACAGACTGAAGAGGAGGGATTCTATATGATGAGTGAACAGAATTTTTTCTTGGCATGTTCTTTGAGTGGAGCTCTGGATGGTTTAAACAGAACTGAATAGAAGGAATAGGATCAACCAAGTCATGCTGCTTGGAAAAGTAGGGATAAAGCATGTCTTCTGGAGGTGATTTGTTTCTCTGCTTCTTTCACCCCTGAAGGGTAAGGCAAAAAGAGCACAGTAATCCCTGAAATAGTCCTTGGTTGGAGCAGAGAAGACCCAAGTGTGAGAATTGTGTAGTATAGCTGAGAGGTGGTATCAGAGTTACTTTAATTTGTCAGTGATGATTAATTTAGGGCTCTGAAGTGAGGACTGGCATCTAGGGGAGGCCTGGTTTCCAGAGACGAGGTGTTGTAACAGCTTATCTAATGATGAGCTGAAATATTTCAGGCTGTGTACCTGAAACTACTAGATGAGAGCAAATTGCGTTGATAAAAGCAGTCCCATCTCTTATTAATACTTGACCCTCTCAGATGCAGGACTATCCATTTAAACATCAAGTATCTGATAATTTTGCATTTAGCAATTAAGTTAGGTGTTAAAACTATCTGGGGCAAAATATTTGGCCTAGCTTCAAATGAGCTCACTTTGGGTCATGTTGGGAAACTGGTGACATGAATTTGCTGCGGGCAACTGGTGGCGGGGTGACCATGGCAGGAGCAGCCACGTGGCTGAGGTGGCTCCCTCTCTGCAGAGTTATAGTTTCATTTACTTTGAGCCATGAGAATTGTGGGGATTCTCTGATCTGCAACAATTGGCCTCGGTGCTGGTTTTTGTCAGTGTAACAATAGCAAAACCGGTACTGCCTACTTGATGGCCCATTAAATTGTGTGTTATATATACGGAGGTGTTTATAGAAACACTTTGTAACACTCTCAAGAGTCTTCAGTATCATTGTTATAAGAGACTGGGACATAATTATATGTAATGCAGGTCCCTGGTAGGGTAAGAGCAGCCTACCTTGGAGAGGGCTAATGTAAATATTTGCAAGAGCAGTGCTGCAGTCAGAATTGGCCTCTCCTGGATGCTTTCTGGATTTTAATGCTCACTCTTTTGTGGGTACCAAACTCTACAATTCTTCTGCAGAGTTTACTCCTTGAATCTCTCGATTACCTGAGTTTACACAGTGCAAAGGGAGTCTGTGAGGGAGATGTACGAGGCCAAAGCAATGCCTCCCTTTTTTTTTGGCCTGCAGCCCAAAGTAAGAATAACCAGTGAACTATGATGAGTAGGTACCACTTTGCTTCTTCAAGCCTACATCCTGCAGCACTAAATCCTGCTTTTAAAGGGAGGTCATACATCACTTTGCTGGAATAGGCTGTTGTGTTTGGAAGTTAAACTGCCCTTACAAGAAGCTGTGTACAAAAGCCACCAGCCTGGCCTTGGGCCAGCATGCAGAGAGAATAAAGGTGTTTCCTTGTGTGTCACTTGTCTGCACTGACCTCAGTTAAATAAGTATGCAAATGTTGTGAAGGGCACTTTATTAATTAGTCTCGGGTTTCCACTTGCTTCTGTAGGACTTCTTTAATGCATCGGTGTTGAGGAGAGGTTTCAGGAATAATTTGTCAGCCGGTGTGAAGCTGAGGTCAGCAGGGATGCCTGGAGCCATCCTGTGTCCAGCTGCGGGCTGTGCTGACTGATGGAGTGATCCTTATATCCTGCTGCTGCTCACCCCAGAGAGTGAACCCTTACCGTGCCTGTCCTGGCATTTGCATTTTAGACAAATTCTAAAGCATATTCTTGGATTTTTTCTGGTGTATTGCTCTGTGTGTATGGATGCCTACAGAGGAGTTGTGTGGATTTTAAGGGCATGATGCAGCATGATTTGGAAAAAAACATAGCTGTCCTTGGATACTGCCACTGGTGACTTTCATTTGCACCCTTTGTTTAATAAAATATCTTCCCACAGATCTTCAGTGTTTCTCTGGGGTGCAAGACCCTCTCTCTTCCCAAATACAGTCAGTAAAGCTGTAAGGAAGGTGGTCATAAGCTGAGTTATCCAACATAGGTGGTGATTTATTTTTTTCAGTTATAAGGGGGAGAGCCATCAGCAATTTGCCTGATGTTATAATGCTGGTATCTTCATTTTCATGTTCCGTGTTCCCATCTAAGTGAGCTCAACAAGGAATGAATTTATGGATTCATTTTTATTCAGTGTCCGGTGCAGTCTCTAGCACTGGGCCTGCTGCTGCAGCTGGGCTGGTGTGAGAGTCGAGAAGGCAAACAGCTCCTCTGTTACCTAGCAGTGAGTACAAGGGTAGTCCTGCCAAGTCTATGGTATGTTTGCTTTGTGTGTATCCCTTGACTTGCTTTCCAGGATAAAACCACACAGCTTCCACCTACCCTGTAATGATGTAGCCCTCAGGGAAGTTTTGAATTGCATTGGGAGTTTTCCTCTTGGAGATGAAATCCTACAAACCACAGGTTAGGAGGCAGTGAAGAGCAAGTGTTTGTTTGCCCCTTTCTGTGCTTAAGGAAGTTTCTCTTGTCCTCCTTGTTGGACTCTCTTGACCCGTGGTTGCATGTCTTGGTGTGCTGGAGGTATGTTTCTTTTTCTGTTAATATTTTTTTTTTGTGCTGGGAGGTTTCTATAGTAACTATGAAACTCAGACAGAAAAATTAGCAATGCAGAGTTCAATCTGAAAATGGCCTTTGGATTCCAGATAGTTTGGAAGCAAGGAAATGGTTCTTGGTCTTTTGTTGGCTTGAAAATATAAAGCAACACATAGCTCACAGATAAATTGTCTTGAGACAGTCAGAAATGCTTATTCATGAGGAGGAGGAAAATTGTGCAACTATCAAACTCCTTTAGAAATGAAAGAAAAAGCTATTACAGGCATATTACATATTATGTATTGCAAAGTGAAAATGGTGAGCTGTGAGGCCTCAGTAGAACGTGTCATGCTTTCATGCAGGTGGTTTTTTTTATTTCTTGGTTTGTGACCTGAAGTAGAAATGACTCCTGCTTTGGTTGTTCTGCAGTGTAAGTTTTAGGGCAGCACAGGACAGCCACCACCGAGGTCTCTCTGCTGCAGGAGGATGACATCTTTGGTGGAGAGCTTTTTTAATTTGTCTTCCCATCAATAGGAACTGTTACAATAAAATAATGGGCTTATTAATATTCGCAAAGCCTGAGGAAATCAAATTATCTCAGCAGAATGTTTTTATCTTTCAAATAGAAATAATCCATCTACTGCCAACTCTGTCAAAATACGAAGATTTTAAGTTAGAGTAGATGTTAATGTTTTAAATTGCTGATTTCCCCAATGTTTTCTGGTGTGTTTGTTTGTTGCTTTCTGGTGTATAAGGAAAGAATAGATTTAACTTGATTCCCTCCCTCCATGCAAGAGCATTGGGAATACCAGTTTGGCCCTCCCTGGTTTTGCTGGGATCTTTATCTGAGGAACTGCTGTCAGCTTCTCCTTGCAGCTTTTTAATGAGCAGGGCAATCATATCATCAACTTCATCAGCTAGGAAGAGTAATTAAGACGTCTTTAAATAAGACACAAGACTGAGATAAATATCAACTTCTCTGTTGCCAGTTAAAAATGTTCTCAGTCTGTCAAACCCCTCCTGCTTTCCCAGGCATCCCTGGTTTGTGACAGTTTCCTTGAACTCTTTTGTGACAGGAGCTGAAATTCCTCAGTGCCTGTCATTCCCTGTGCTCCGTGTGGGATGAGGAGCCCAGTGCCAGGGAAAGCAGATGCAAGAGCAGGGCTGAGGCCTTCCTGGATTCCCAGAACAGGAGGGAAGGAGCAAGCAGAAAAATGGCAGTGGCAGAGACCAGTGGCCTGGTCAAAAAAACCCCAAGTTTCCTTTAAAAGGTCATGTTGTTACATATGAAACCCAGTTTTTCCGTGTTTGTGTGTTAAATGGCACAAAAGTGGATTGGCAAGGCCTGTATTGATCCAAATGCATTGCAGGGCTGGCTGGGCAGGACATCAGGGCACTGATTTATCCCTTTCATTAAGAGATATTCCACAGATGCTAATTGCTGCAATGAGGCCATGTTTTCTTCCCTTTTTTTTTTTTGAAAGGAATGTTTCTTATGCACCGATTTGTTTTTATTTTCCAGACTGTAGGCTCGTGTGTCAGAGGCTTGTCACACAAGGTAATGTGTTGGGAAGAGGTGCCAAAAGAAATCAGTGGCATCTCTTCTCCATTCTTTTTAGATTAATTTAGCTAATAAATACATTCTTCTGCAATGATAAGTTTGCTGGTCTGAACACTGCTTAATTTGTTTAATTGTGGGGAAAGCAGGGAAAAATTCCATCTGTACGAATCAGTGAAAGGGAATCTTATGATTGGTATAATCTCTAAAATTAAATTGGATAATGTCTGCATAATGATAGGATTTGCTTGGCTCTTTAGACCTCCTGCCTTTGTATAAGTTCTGATGTAATTATTATATTTTTCTGCTTTTGGCACTGCCAGAACCCACATTTCTGTTTGTTGCTTCAGTGTGTAGTTAAATAGGCTGGTTCTTAAGAGTTATTTAGTTTTTAGAGGATTTATCTAGTTTTTGTTATGATTCCAAATATTGCCAAAGACTGAATACTTGGCTTTAAAGCTGTGTGTGGCTGGACACATGTGTTTGCAGTTGGCTAGATGGTTTCTTTCTGCTTTTTTGCAATCAAATACATTGCAATAGTATAAATTGGTGACTGCAAATGCTGAATCTGGGAATGTTTGTAGCTGAGATTGTTAAAAATTAATTTTAGCTCGATATAGCAAATGAATTTTAATCCAATATCAAATGAATCTAATAAACGAAGTTTAGATTTTACTCCAAATGGAGTTGTAACTGTGAGGTGGGTGTTTCAGGCCGTCAGGGATGGGCTGGGAACTGTTGGAGTTAATTGTGGCCACCTGACTTGAGTCAAGAGCTGTTCCCAGCAGCTGGTGGTGATTTGGGTAATAAAGCAGAATTGGTGATTGGTTGGTTGAGAGAGCTGGGGTGTGCCCCTTATGCTCCAGAGCTAGCACTGTGCTCACAAGTGAGTTTTCTCTTCATTCCTCAGAGGATTTAACTTCTCCTGGTGAGCCCCTGGGTTGCTGGAATGGGATAGGTATGTGCATCCTGTTTCTGGAATTTTTCTTGTGTGCTTCTGAGAATAGTGGAAAGCTTCTGCGAGACTTGGTTTCGTTTTAATACCAAGTGATCCTGCCCACGGTGTTACTGAGCAAANGGAGACTTGGTTTCGTTTTAATACCAAAGTGTGCCAGCCAAACTTGTGTCCCTGCTCTGAGGAGGGGCAGTGACGCTCCCATCGATGAGGGGCTTTCAGGAGAAAGTGGCCTCCTGGAACTGAACTCTGGAATGCTCTTGGGATCCTGCCCACGGTGTTACTGAGCAAAATGGTTGCAGGAGTGAGGTGAGAATGGCAGTCTGTCTGAAGTATTTAATGGCCTTTTAAAAACTCCCCTGGTGGAGGGTTCAGCCTTTGGCAGGGTGGGAATTGTAACGGAGAGTTGTGTCTCTCTGTCCTTGCTTTGCTGGGCGCTGGGGGATTGCAGGGAAGGGGGGCTGCCTTCCTTCTCCCTGAACAGCTGATCAAAAGAAGTGGCACATCCTTCCCTCCGTCACTGCTTTGCTGGACAGTTTGCCTCAAGTGTAGGTTTTCTAAAAGAGGAAAAGCTGCAAAATGGACCATGAAAAAAATGATACTGAAAAAACTTGCCTAAACCACTTGGTTATAGATTTCTGCTTAGACAACAAGAAAGCATCTTGTAAAGCAGGAAACGTGGTTCAATATGCTTGTTTTGAACTTGGTTTCCTTACGTGTTTGAATTAACATGAAATAAGAAATCCCTGTGCAGTGCAAGTGATTCCACTTGGCAGTAATTGCCATGAAGGCCTATGGCCCACAGCTGCTCTTGGTAATAATCAGAAGTCTGGGGTCCTTTTGTGATCCCAGCTGTGATACCCTCAAGGTGTTAAAAATGGAGCTGCTGCTTCCCCTGAAATCTTCAACAATCTCCATTTCCTGTAGCAGTTTTTTCACTTTGCTCCAAGATTTCCAAGTACTTTACAGCTGGAGTTTCCTGCACTGGAAAATGGATAAACTTACATCTATAGCTAAAAAGAGCCAAATGAGAAAAGCTAATTATTTGCTGTGGCTCTGCTGATGTGAAAAGATGCTATTGATAGTTAATGTTCTTAATTTTGAATGGCTTAAATATTTGGTGAAATCCCATATTTAGAACAATCACATCATAACAGGAGATGATTTAAATGGGGTTTGTGTGGGCAGCTGCTTTTCTCGGGAAATTCCTGTGAAGTTGGGTGCCCTTGTTTTGTACTGCAGGAGGAAATCAGGCATCCAACAACTATGAACAATTGCATTTCACTTTTAAATGGCCACATGTGTTGCAAACAGTTTAAGCTTGGAAATGCTGGCACAGAAACAACTTGGTGCATTGAGGAAACAATTTCTCTTTCATATCTGCCCTGGAGGGGTTGCTGCGAATGGGACTTTCCGCCATGTGTGAGTCGTGTCACAGATGCCGTTCCTTGGAGTATTAATTTTGCCCTGTTGTGGTTTGTTGTTAAATATTTATGTTAACAGGAGAGGCCCTTCAGGATCAGTGTCCCACTGTTATGTCTGTAAGACAAACTCCTGGTACTCGGGGAACGTGCTCCTTGCCTGAACGTGCCAAGGTGAAGTGGGTTCTAAGGGCTTAATTCTTGCCAGTTTTGATTCACATTTTCCAGCAAACTAATGCAGGGAATGGTTTCTCTGCTCTGGAGGCTGACACTGGCCTCCAGCAGCATAAGCATTCCTGCCAGAGCTGATCTGGGCACCAGGGCACTTTGCTCAGGGTTTTTATAGGTTTGAATGTTGAGCTCATGCACTAAATGAGCTGAGCAGGCCAATAAACCCACTTTTCTGCTGCTGAGGGTTGGAAGGAGGCACAGGTGGGAGCAGATGGAAGGGAACATCACTTCCACAAATCCAGTGATGAGGGAGAGAAATCCTTCTGGCTGAGTTCTTATTTTCTGACTGAAGTTTTTATTTCTAGACTGAAGTCCTGCTTTCCTTTTGTGGGAAGGGGAAAAAAAAGGCTGTTTTCTTTTGAGTTGCTTTTCTTGGAATTGTCAGTTTACTACTTAATGTTCAACATTCTTTTTTTCTCTGGAAATCTTTGCAGGAAACTTTCATTCCTCTGTGAAATCTCCCTCCATTTCTTTCTCTACTTTTTATCGCAGACTTCGATATTTAAATGTGAAGTTTTGTGTTGGTAACACCAGCAGTTAGTGAGCAATCAGCAAAAATTAAAATGAGCGTGTAAAATAATGCTTCGTTGTCCTGCTGGTGTCAGGGGTTTTTATTTTTAAACAACACATGAACCTGATTCTTGTTGTGTTTTAGCTGAACCCATAAACCAGTTTTGAAGTGTGAGGGTTCAGGCTATTGAAAGAAACTAGAGGGTTATTTTGGAGTGGTTTGGGGGGAGGGGGATATTTAACTTGCAAAAAGCCGAGGTACAATTTGCAGAATGTTTCTGGTTAAAAATAGGAATGCAGTCAGACAGGTTCTCTTTAAAAGCCATCGATTGGAGTGACAGTAACTAATACAATGTGATACCACTCAAATCAGAGGTCAGCCTTTCTCTAACTGCAGTGCTGAAAGTACTTTACTGACCTACATCATTATGGATTTTTGGCAGATAAAATTGGGAGTAAAGGCTTTTTTCGCAGATAAAATTGGGAGTAAAGGCTTTTTTCTCCTGGAGACTTAGTGTTCTTTTCTAACTCTCATTGTTCGGTATTTCCTGAGACAAACCTGTGTTCTGATGAAAGCATTATTTGAGCAGTTCATCTTACTGAAGGAGATTCCTGGTTATGATTTGTAAGAGCTGAAGTTTACTTGGACTTTTCTGTGTCTTTGGGTGAAGCTTTGCTGCAGAGAAGGCTTGCTTGTATGTGCCAATTAAAGTGTTTTAAATATCCACCTTTCCTTGAAAATAATGTTGCTTAGAGCTTGATGTATTCTATATTGTTTCTTTACTTGGTTCTTGTAGTCGTGTACAACTTGTTTGTGTGTTTTTGTCACTTAATTGCTGCCACTGAGATGCAAATCGGAGAAGCCATCCTTAGGGATCTCTCCGGGATGTGTCTTGCTTACCCACTGAGGTGTTTCAGGAGGGTTTCTATCTCCAACAGGGGAGGTAGGGACTGGAAAAAATGCCTTTCCATCCACCACGTCATTTGAATTACACCCTGAAGCAGTGCTGGGTCAGTTCACAGCCAGGCTGCTGTGGGGGTTGCTCTGTCCGTTTTCCCTGCTTGCCTGGAGGTGTTGCACAGGACCACAGCAGGAAAAATCCCTTGTAGGTATCTCTTTCCTTCCAGCAGGAAAAATGCCATTTTGAGGTGGGTGGAGGGAGAGTGGGTGGTTCTCCTGGGCTGCTTAGGAAATACTGCCTTTATGTAATCTCTTTTCACACTCCAGCTCTGTGTGGAAAATAAAGTTTGGGTGTGGACATAATATCCTTCCATTAAGAGAACCTGGGAATTCAGTGACTGGCACAGCCATTGTGTGCTCCTGTGTTGAGTAAATGGAAGCCAGACCTGAGGAGGAGTTTGTGCCATGTCCTGTCTTAAAGAAACATTGCACAGTGGCAGTCTGTGCTCTCAAACTCAGTGCTGCTCCCCAGAAACTGAAACCTCTCTCTCTGAGGTTGGAAAGTGTTCAGAAGATTTTGAATCTAGAATTTTTGGTAGAGATCGCAGCTGGCCTTTGGGCAGGAAGGAAACTGCACCTCCAGGGATTTCTCGTGTGTTTTCCTCTTCTCCTTACCTCAGTGCACTCTGTGGTGTTTCTTTGTCCTGCTTTTCTTTCTGCATTTTCAGCACTGATTTATTCTTGTTTCCCTCTAAGACCCTTTTGTGTTGGGCTGTCAGGGTCTCTGTCCTCAGGCCTTTCTGCAGGATCAGCATCCAGTGCACCCACGAAGGGACCCAGCTCTGCCTCTGTACTCAGGAGATGCTCTTGCTTGGTCCAGGCAGAATGCTGAGGGGAAAGGAGAGTGTGCTGCTGCTTGCTGCTAACTCTAAGGCTTTCTAGCCTGAAATCTAGTGCTCAGCAGTGGCCCTTGATGGTCCAGGCACAGTAAATAGGTACTGCTAAAAGCCTCATTTGAGGGGGCAGAGCAGCTCTTGGGACTGGTTAGTCTGCACTGAGCCCTTGTTTAACCCTCCAAACCAGTGACTTGCCAACTTGTCCCATGGGACAATGGCCCCCTGGGAGCAGTCTGCTTGTGGATAAGATCCTGGCGACCCAGGGCACGTGGAGTTGAGCAGCTCCTGGGATAAAGGGCCCATAGTTGGTACTTGGCACTGCACATCTGAGCATTGCAGTTCTTAGTGTCACATATTGATCAGTTGTCCTCCAGTGTGGTTTTGTCCTTAAAAGCTTTTGCTGCCACTGAGCTGTGACAGTGCTTTAATGTGCTCTAAATTTGGAATTGAGGTTTCTCTCTGTGTGGACCTTAATCGAAAAATGTAATTTTTAGCAAAGTGAACAGAAATCCCTTTGGTCCAGCAGGAGTGGAGGGAGCTTCTGAATACTAAATCCTACACTCCAGCTTTTTACTGTTTGCTGTCCTTTCCAAGTGATGTTTATAACCCACAAAATACCGCAATGGCCTGCAAAACAAAACCACTGGACTCCATATTGTGACAGGAAATAGAGGTTGTGAGGAGCCTTGGGCTTTGGAAAACTGCTGGTGGGATTAAATTGGTTAAGCCAGACAGGTCATGAGTGTCTCCAAGTCTTCTGCACAAAGCCATGGTTCAGTGCCAAAACCCAGCTGACCTTAAAGCCTTTCCTGACTAGGTTATTATGTCTGTGCATATTTCTCTCTTCTTGCCTTTTATCTTTTAAAATCAATGGCTTCTGTTATTCTTTGCTTTTAATTAAAAATAAAACCCAAAAGCTCTTCTCCAATATGTACTTGATTTTTTTCCAGGCAAATAGCAAAACTCTACTGAAAATTAAAAATCTTACTTTAAATATATGAATATAATTTTGTGCTCTGCCTTAGTTTGAGAGCTTTAAACACTTTTGAGAATGAAATATATTTACCTAAATCTTACTATTTTTTTATATTAATGTAAAGCAAACAGACCCTGATGGACCTGGGGAAAAAATACTCTGCTGATGCAGGACTGCAGAGAAGGTCTGGTTTTGTTTGCCTGGTGCCTGGTACTGCTGCCTGGAGTGGAAACTGGAGAGCTGGGTCTGTCTTGTGAGGTTATTAGGCTTGAAACAAACCCAGCAAAGCCAAATTGGCTCCTTGGATCATGCCAAAGAAGGCTTTAAAACTAATGCTTGACTCTGTTCTGACACAAGGAAATTAAAGATAGCAAGCAAATGACCCAGCCTGTGTAGTGTTCCCTGGTCCTCTGGGGGTATTGGCTGTGGGTCGGTGATTTTGTGGGAACTGACCACTCGTGTGCTTTCTCCCTCTTCAACCTGCCCTTTCCTTCTGCTGAGGTTCTTTGTTTGTTTTTCAGATGAGACCCTTTTTGCTCTTCCTGCTACACCTGCGCCTCTGATGCCCTCCTCTGCAGGCAAGTTCTTTCTGCTGCCCTTGGTCTGACACCTGCATTTCTGAGCTCATTAACCCTCTCCCTTTAGGCTGCCTTTACTGAAAGTCACAGGGGTCCAAGAATGGCCTCTCTCACATTTCTCAGTTTGGACTTTGCAGTTGATCTATTCCAGATTTATTCAAATGCTTATTCAAGCATTCATTTCTTGACATGGCCAAGTCTTTGATAAACAAGATACAGCCATCTGTGAATTCTTGGACCCTTGATGTAGTGGAGAAGTTGATGCTGTTATCAGGTTAATAGAGCATAATTGCTTTGCTGATTAGCAAAAAATATTTAGTCCATAGTAACTTTCTGCAGTATTTCACAGAAGCAAAATCTGTTGTACCTGTACTTTTTAGTTAGTGGTTTTTGATTGGCACAGGAGTCCACCAAATTCCCATTTAACAGAAGTGTCCAAAAAAGCCTTTGCTGGCACAAATATGTTGGTGCACAAGCATATGTAGGTGTTCTCTCTCTGTCTCAGCTTGCCCCCCTCCTGCTCTGACTTTAATATTGCCCTCTGCACTTGGCTGGTCTTTGTGCTGCAGAAAGTTGTTGCTTCTCAAGCCTCTCCTGCAGGAAAAGTGAAACAGAGTAGCTTTAACTGCTACTGTGTATTAATGGCTCATAGTATCCACGGTAGAGCTTGGAAGAGCCCCTAGTAACTAAAATGGTGTCAACCTGTCTTGAAAGTTTGCTTTGTCTGTAAAAGCACTTGCATTCTCTAACTTTCCTTTCTGTCCATGGTCACAGAGAAGGTTCTGGACTTGCAGGAGCAGCCAGGTAGCACTAAATCGCTTGGGCAAGAGGATTTCACTGCAGTCCCGCTTGATCCTGCTCGTTCTCTTCCCTCCTTCTCTCCTCTCTCAGCTGAGCCCTTTAAAGAGCACACAGCCTTTGGTTCACTCTCAGATGGATTACCTGCAAGAGGCATTTACCAAGACAGTGCAAGTGAGGTTTATAAGGAAACTGTGAAAAATGCCAGAAATCCCTTTCTTGCAGAGGGAAGTGACAGAGACATTTCAGAGCTGAAATACTCAGAGCCCCCATTTGCTAAAGCAGAAGGAGCCATTTTATCTCCAGCTAGAGAAGAAACACAGCTAGAGAGCCCTAAAGAATTACCTAACCTGGAGAAAACGCCTGCAGAGCCATTGAAAATGTCTCCAGAAACTCCTCAAGACTTGTTTGAGAGGAAGGAGGAAGATCTCTTTTACAGCGAAGACAAGTATGGAAGTGGTGATCACAGTGAAAAAGGGGTGTTGAAAGAAGAATATGCAGATTTCAAACCATTTGAGCCAATATGGGAAATCAAAAGTGCTGGTCATGGACTGAGCAGCGTGAGAGAGGATGTTGGAAGTAAGATAGGTGCCAAACTGGAGAGCAGTTTGGATGAGAAGTTTGGTGTGGAGAAGCTGAATGTGCTGAAGGATTACGAAAGAGAGAGTGAGGGCAGTGCTGAGGATCTCTCTTTCCCGAGTACCCCAGAAGCTGCAAAAGAACCTTCACAGACTTACATCACTTGTACTAAATTTGACTCCTCTCCAAGTCCTGATGGTAACAAAGGCAAATCTCTTTCTCCATTGGAGGAAGGGCCCTCAGAAAATAGAACCGACGATGAGAAAAAAATTGCAGAAATGAAGGCTCAGCCGAGCCCAGACCAAGGTAATTTTACTACTGGAGCAGTGGGCAAGCAGGAGGGGCAGGGAGCTGAGTGTGCCAAGGCAGAGAGGGGGGCAGCAGTGCCATCTGACACTGCAGCAAACATGCCCGAGGGGCTCACTCCTGACCTGGTGCAAGAGGCGTATGAGAGTGAAATGCACGATGCAGCGGTGACAAAGCTGGGTTATGAAACCAAGATCGACTTAGTCCAGACCTCTGAGCCGGCACAAGAGACTCTGAAACCCGTGGCACAAATCTGCCCCTCCTTTGAAGGGACAGAAGCTGCTCCCTCCCCCATATTGCCAGATATTGTTATGGAAGCCCCGCTGAGCACTGGGGCTGCTGCTGCAGAAGCATCTGCTGTGCAGCTTGAAGCTTCCCCCTTAGAAACATTTATTCCCACTGCCAAGTATGAGAATGTAAAAGGAGAGGCTGAGAAACCTCCCGTGTTCCAGGAGGCAGTGAATGTAGCTGTGACACAGCCCCCAGCAGCACAGGAGGCACTGGCATTTCAGCCAGCTGCTCGTGAGAGTAGCACCACTCCTGAAGATCTGGAGACTCCCTATATATCCATTGCATGTGACTTGATCAAGGGAACAAAGGTCTCTGGTGAATCTGCCGCTCCGTCCTTCCCAGAGTACTCCAAGACACCAGTAACAGAATGCATTCCTCAGGACGTGCCTGAACACAAGGAACTTGAGGGAAAGCTGTCCCCACAGCTGGGAAGATCTGACCTGTTTAATAGCCAGGTGGCACTTGACTTGGCTGAGGAAGTGAGCGAAGATACATCTCTTATCTTACCAAGTAAATCCACTGAGAGTATTGCAAGTGAGGAGGAACAGGAGGAAGGACTGGTGGATTCAGGAGCTGCTGCGGGCAAGCCTTACCTGGAGTCATTCCAACCCCAGCTCGACACTTCCAAAACTGTTGCTGCTCTACCATCTGAGCCAGTACCTATGAAAATAGGCAAGGCAGAGAAGATTCCTCTTCAAATGGAAGAGCTGGATGCTTTGGCTGATGTATCTGTTGCTATGGAACCAAAACCAGGAGATGACAAAGCTCTCTCTCCCATGGACTCTTCCCCAGTCTCAGTGGAAGATGACTTTGTGATGTTGGCTCATCCTAAAACTGCTCCTGAATTTGTGGCAGAAGCCACTGACATAGAAATAATGCACAAAGGTGAGGAGATCAGTAAGGTGATCCAAGGTGAGAAGGGGCAGTTGCCTTGCCCAGAGCTGCCCTGTGACCTGTCCATGAAGAATGTAGAAGTAAAAACTGAGGAAGACACCAATGCCTTGAAAAAGTCCTTGGAGGCTGTGGACAGAGAAGTGCCTGAAGTACCCACGATGTCCTTACCAGCCACAGATACCTCACCTTTATCTGCTGACAAAGAGAGAATCAGTGTAGAAAAACCAGGAGCTTTGGAGAAGGAAGCTGAGAAAGAAGCTGCTTCTGTTAAAGAAAAGAAAAAACCTACTGCTGTGTTTTCAGCAAAGCTGACTAAGTCTTCAGGTAATCTGTGTGTGCTGTCTTGCAGTTTGCTAATCTGCATAATTCTTTGGCTAAACTAAGCATGTCATGACTTTTTTCAAGCCACTTTCTGTAATCTCTCTGTAGGCTGAGCATAACAGAAAAAGTTAATGCCTGTACCTTTTTCATAATCTGATTGCTTTAGTACCTTTTTTCTTTTTATCAGGGATGGACTCACTGTCTCCAGTTTTCTCCTTCAGTGGTCCTGCTCCTGCTCTGTGGATGCAGAAATAAGTGACAGCTCTCTGTCTGCAGGCTAGCCATGAGGTGGCTTCCCAGCCTCTCCCTGAATCTGGGATAGTAAGCCATGGGTGGTGTTTGCTGTGTGCATGGGATTTGGAGAGGCTTTAGCCGTTCAGACATGGAAAAATAACCCTTCAGCTACTGTATGTGCCTGTAACCTGGGAAAGAGCCTGTTTGTCCTCACACTGCAGCCTGTGTTAGATCAAGGCTAGTGGTTTAAAACAAGTGCACATGAGACCTTAATATTCAGGTTACTTAAAATGGTAATTAAGATGTTAAGCCTCCTGCAAACACTAACATTCATACACAGCACACATAATTGCTGTTTCTCTTTTCAGGTCTGTCTTACACTACTGTGTAGTTAGTTTTTCTTGTGTGTAGTTACAGTAGCAGGAAGTTGAAGGGAGGATGAGACATTGCCATGTTACCTTTTGTTCTCTGAACTGAACACTTAGAAATTCCAGCCCTTGCAGACTAGAGGATTACTTTGCTTTTTAATATCTCAGCACTCTGCTACTCCCTAAGCCTTGGCCTGAACAGTCACACTAAAAAACAGCTACTGCACAAAGCACTATTTAGTGCCCTCAATAGAAACCCAGGAGTTAACTTGGCTTGGCAGCTCTGGGGGATTTGTGCAGAATCATGGAATACCCTGAGCTGGAAGGGAATAACAGATGTATGTGGAGGAGAACATCAGAGAAATAGGGTTTGTAAAATAAAATACAAAATATTGTATTTGTTTACCTGTGCATTTTAGCTGTTCTCCTGTCTCACCTCTTCCATACACACAGGTAGGCAGCAATAGGAGTTTTGCGTTTCCCTTGGCATGGAATGTCAGTGATACACACTATAAACACACAGTGTGTGTCCTGAGGTCTCCTCTCCTTTCACCCAGACTTCCAGCAGACAGTATTGTGTGGAGAACAGCTGCTGTGTATCTTGGACTTCATGTCAGGGTTAATTGCTTAGAGCTCAGACTACTTTAGGGACAAAACACCCACTACACTTAGTGTAGAAGAATTTGTTAGTCCTTTCAACAGGAGGCCTTTGCAGAGTGGTCTTTAATCATGGCGTGGATGTAACAGACTTGAGGGGGCAAATCGCTGTCTGGGGAATGAAGCCCTTTCCTTTGGGTCTGAGGAGGATGCAGCTGCTGCTCCTGTGACTGTGGAAGCTGCAGTGTAGCTGCACAAAGCCATGTGCAGGAGAGGAGGGAGCTGGGTGGGGGTGTTGCTCTCCTGTGCAGGGATCCAGGGCTGGGCTGGGCTGGGCAACTACAGTCTGTCACAACTGTTGTTGGGCAAGAAAACCTTTTTATTTCTGCTTTACTCTGGAGGAACACTTAGATAAAGGTAAATAGATGAGAATACCACTCAAAAATGGGTGGTTTCTTCTAGATTTTTCTCCATACTCTGCTGTTTGCTTTTTTCTCTCAGTTCTGCTGTATTACAGAATACAGAACTGGATTTGTGAGGCAAGCCATGAACAAGATCAGTTGTCTGCTTAGAATACCACACTGCTTAGGCACAAGTTCAGGGTATCACTGAAGAGTTAACAAGGCCAGGTACCTCTATCCGTGTGCTTGACCTTCTGAGTTTACATTCATTGGTTAGGGGGTTTTTTTGTCTTCCCATCAGTGGAACTGAAATAGATTTTGCTGGGTCTGGAGACTTGGGGAATTCAACTGGTGTGATGGTGTGAGTGATGCTTGGTAAAGCATTAATCTGAACTGCCTTGCTGGTGCTCTTAAACCAAGGATCTTGAACACTCACTCATCAGTGCTATGTTTTGGAAGCCAGCCTAAATGCTGATTTGTTGGAACTCCCACAGCCCCAGGGATCCAACAGGGGCTCTAAAAAGGTTGCAGATATTTTTTCAAGCTTCACTACTCCAATAAAGCAACTGTAAAGGTCTGAACAGCCTCTGGATAGGAGGTGGTTTGTGTAGTGCTGCCTGCACATTTTGGGTAACCTGGTTATGGTATCAGACCATGGGAACCTTGTAGTTAAAGCTGTACAGACGTTTTAAAAACAAAACCAAAAAGCCTCAAACCCAAACAAGTTCAGAGCTGTAGTTAAAGAGCTGCTACTTGTATGTAACAATATGAAGGGCAAACATCCCCCTGCAACACGGGCAATTCCTGCTGTCCTGGACACGGGGATCCCACTTTTTCAGACTTGTATTTCTCAGTACCTACTCCATTTGGCTTTGAGGTCTTCACTGTGACCCTCACCAGAGCTCAAAATGCTCATTTCTGAGCTCCATCAACCCACTGCCACTTGAGAGGGGATGTGCCCTGTTGGTTCAGGAGCTGCCGGTCTGTGCCAGAGCTCCAGCTCCTGCCAGGACAGGCAGCAGGCATTCAGGGAGTGGTTTAAGCCCAGCCCACATGGAAGGGCTTTAATGCCATCTAGTGTTTGTCACTAAGCTGGAATCTGAGCATCCAGCACCCCTTGGATGGGAGGGAATCCATCCTAGGCTTGGAGAAACCGAGTTGTTGAAATCAGTTCAATAATCTGAGACTTGAAACCCAAAAACACACATTGCCTATGCCAGCCCTTCTGTTGCACAGACTTTAGTCTCTGATAGAGATCATTAATTCTCCCAGATAATTTGGAAAACTGCTTTTCGTGAACCTGTTTTTGGTTGAAGGGATATGGAAGATTTTATGCTATTGATATTTGTATTACTGATGTTATTGAATTACACACTGAAAACCTCTGACCATAACCAAGTTGTGTACTAAAACGTAAATTGGCAGTTTCAGTTTCTCAGCATGTTCTCCTTGAGCATTATAATAATATTTGGAGATAATGGTGAGATCTTAATTTTCAAGACACTTGGTTTCCCAGGACACCCTTTTTCCATGGTGGGTTTGACAATCAGTTCTGTGGGCATTCCTTTCACATGAAATCTAATTGGTTTATTTGCTTTCCTTACAGGCACTCAGAAATGCAGTTTATCACTAATGTTTTATGTTTCCTGAATTTTCTTGAGAGGGCAAATGCCACGTTGAAGTCCAAGGGGGGAGTGTGCTTTCAGAGGGTGATATTAATGCTCAGTCTTTCCTGACAGGAATAAAATACTTCCTGTGATGCTGGAACAGCAAGTCAGATCATTGCAGTTGTGTGAAGCTTAAAGGGTATTAGAAATTCTGTCTGACACCATCTGTACCCATCTGGGTCATTTCTCATCGTTTCTGTGTTTGTAGATGGGAAGTGTTTGGTTTGGGTGTTTTTTATTGTTTATCACAGAAGGAAAAGTACCGTGAAAGGTCTGGAGTTTCTCTCTGAAGCAGATTGGTAAAATTCCGTTTAATTCAATCTCATTGTATTCTTAGATTCTTTGCTTGTTCAGGTTGTCTTTTATGCTACCAGATAAATAATAAATGGAGACTTCAATTCCAGGAGGAATTTGCAGGAATGAGGGAAACTCCAAACCCAGTAAGTAACATTTTTCTGAAGCAAAGACAGACTGGGAGCTCTGGTGGCCCCTGTTGGGAGGCAAAGGCTCTGTGCAGCTGAGGCTGCTGGCAGAGCGAGGCCTGTGCATGTTCCCTGCAGAGAGGCAGAATTATGGACAAAATGATATCCTGGGGGTAAGTTTCCACTTTTCCAGAAACATGGACGGGCAAGCAGTGTGGAATGGGAGCAGAAGGTATCCAGGCTGCTCCCTTGTGGGAAGGCAGCAATGCACAGGTCCCCCTGCTCAGAGTGACCATGTAGGGAGTGAGCCAGGAACATCCTCGGGAAAGGAGGGGTGTTCTCTGGAACGTGTTCAGGGTTGATTGTGTCAGGGTTGTCTGGGGGAGTCGATAAAACCACCCTGGAAGCTGGGTGGGTTTTTGTTTAAATGGCATGGGATTTCCCTGCTGGAACACTGAAGCTTTTCCAGAAATTTGGTAGTGCTGGTACCATTTTTGTGTAGAATGGGGCTGAAATGAGAGATGCGAGTCCAGAGCGCTGTGGATTTCAGTTTGGGTGTGGCAAGAGTGGACATGGCGTATGCAAAGAGTAAAGAGGAGGATCTGAGGGCAGGGGGAATCCCTGTGGGGCAGTGAGTGCATCTTGGAGATGGGAGCAGTGGGAAGGGTGTCTGTGTTTTGGCTGCTGCCACCACAAAATGTCTGCTTGGGAATAGCCAAGAATGGTTGCATATATTTTTTATGAATATGAATACAAAGCAAAGAAGCTTTAATTGTTTATCCTGACTAATTTTCAGGGACTTTTGAAAGCATCAAGTTTTTGCCCAATTTAGGGACAGTGCAAGTGTAGGGGATGAGTCACAGAATTTGGTGGTTTCCAGTTCAGCTCAAAGACAGAAGCACATTTCCAGATTTTTTTGTACTTTCTTTTTTGGCACGGTGCAACTTTTCCCATTTGCTTGCACTGTGATGTGGACTGCCCTGTACCAGGGGCATGGATTTACCTGTTGAAACTATGACTGAAATATATTAATGCGTGTAAACGTGGAACTGGCCTTGCTGTCAGTGGAGGCCGTAACTTTCTGTAGCAGTTGAAGTGAAGTGGGTCAGGATTTTGGGTAACTTTGTATCAACGTTACACGGAGAAAGATTGTTCCAATGAAAAGTAAAACTGTATGTTAGACCTGAATGGGCCTCTATCCCGCCCAGTCTGTAGTATTTTAGTTCTTTAGAAAATGGTGAACCATATTTTTAAGAGGTTTTGGAGCAGTGCTGGGAAGGTTTTAGCATTTTATTGTCAGCCCCAGATCTTAAGAGGAGACTCCAAACTGTTTGGTTTTTCACAGGGGTGGAAACAAAATGACAGCATGGTTCTCACAGCAATGCTCTTTCAGAGCTTGTATCTGCAACACTTCCTTTTACTTTCCTTGTTGGTGTAAGCTTTCAGGTCCCTGTTCTTACTGAAAGGAATGGAACGTTTAATTGTTAGCTCAGCAGCTGCCAACGGAACATGCTGATGACAAACAAAAAAGGGGAAGGTGTTTGTTTGTGGGAATTAGGTGAAGGGCTGGGTAAGTTCTGCAGCCTCCATCAAGATGAATTAAATTTTGTGCTCGGCTCACGGCTGAGCAGTTCGTAAGGACTAAGGAGATTAATGGTGGTGTCCGTGAGCCTCTCGCCTTCGCTGCGGCACACAAAGGGTGTTTCAGTTGCCCTGCAGGCTCCCGGCTTGAAGGGCCGGCACTGTTAGTCTGACTCGCCCCGAGGGGCGGCCGTGCGAGCGGGAGCTTTGCAAACGCCTTTTGCCGCTGTTGGCAGAGCCAGCTATTTAAAGCTCGTCTGGTGCCTCCTTTCAGCTGCCCCGCAAAAGCCGCTTAGGGCGCTGGGGCTGTGCTGAGGCCGTGCCCCGGGGCTCCGCGCAGCTCCCGTCTGCCGCCCCGCAGGCTCCGGGGGTCCCTGAGCGGGCGCTGGGTGCCCCCGGCCGGGCTGTGGGTGTGTCGGGTGCCCCCGAGGAGGCCGCGGGTGTCTCCGGGTGTGTGTGGCAGCGGTGCCAGCACTGCGTCAGCTCCACACCCCGTCAGCTGACCCGCTCCTGCAGCGCCAGTGCAGCACCACTGCAGTCGCCGCCGGGGAAGCCCATGAGTCCCACCCTGGGCTGGAGGTTCCTTCTGCTGCAGCTCTTCCCTTGGAATGCATAATTGATAGTCCCAGCTGGAGGGCACATCGCGTGGGGAGACATGGACAGTCAGCCGAGCAGCTGGAAGGACAAGGGTATTTATTCCTCCGCGGGTTTTGCCTTCGATTCGGGGTTGTTTTTAGCGAAGAGCGTTTGCAGCGCGGATTTAATTGTGAGATGGGTCTAAGATGGGAGATCTGCTTGTGTTATATTTTCGGAATTTCAAAAGCTGGAGGTTAAAATGGGTAAAAATGAGCAATGCAGAAGAATAAATAATTTATGTAGGTGAAACAGCTCGTGTAACACTGCAGATCTTTTTCAGCCCTACAGAGCATATTAATGAGCAGCTTGTTTTGGAATGCACGGCACAAACACTGGCATTTTAGTCCGTGTGCCTTGGAAATTTCTAGATTATCAATAATTTAACAATACTAACCATAAACTGAAAAAACCACAATGTCTGCAGGTCATGTTGTAATATTTTTAAAAGGAGAAATTGCCTGCAGGCTGTGTGTGGGGGAGGTGGGTCTGTTCAAGATACTGTTTGAAATCTACCCTTAATCACGTATGCTTTGGGTTTTTCCTGATTCCGTTGAATTCTAAGTGAAACCGACTGATTTGTCAGGATTTACAGCCCTAATATCAAATTGTTTGAGGTAAATAAGTAGCTAACCTTAAATTAGTGTGGTGCTGACCTTTGTTCCTGTAAGCACCAATGGGAGATCTCCGGTGTAAATCTCTGTGGATCATTACATTAGTGCTCAGTGTGTTAGAGTTTAAGCCTTATTTGAATACATAATCTTCATACTTCATCAACAGGACGAGCTTTGAAAAAATTCAACCATATTTAAATATCTTTTTAAAGGGGCCTGTCATGCTTGGTGTGCTTGGTGCTTGTGAAGTTTTCTTAATATAATTTATTGTTCAAAATCTGGGGTTTTTTTCACTTGGACAAAATTTTCACCTGGAATTCATCAAACTGACTGTCAGAACCTAAATATGTAGCAAAAAATACCCTGCAGGTGAAAACACTTTGCTCCTGCAAAACAAGGTTTGATCTGTCATTAAAGGGCTGTAAAACACGTAATAGGAAAAAAATAATGCTGTAGTGTTTAGTAATTTGTTATTGTGTGTAAGTAGTCGCCATGTTCAATGCTCCATAATCAGGCCTGAAATTCTTGGGATTGGGAAGAAAAAAGAGGAAAGAAAAAACTGGAAGAGGTGAGGTCAGAAGGTTTTTGTAGAAATTAAAAGTGAAATTCCTTTTTGAGTGTTGAGGCCCAGGTTTCAGGTTTGGTGGTCTGTCCCTCACTGACCTGAAAAGCAGACACTTCCATCCCTGGGGTTTAAAGCCCAGGAATTGCCCATCCTTTGCCATGGGGGACACACTGCCCAGGGTGAGGCTGCATTTTGGGGCTCCTGTGAAACATGTAGACCTGGGCAGAATGTAGTGGAACCACCATGGAATGAACCCAGCAAATCTGTCCCTCTCCCGAGTGCCTTTTGTGTTGATAAAAGCTGCTGCAAGCAGTGTTTGAAGTCCCCCCTCCTTGTTTTTACAGCGCAACATCCCCTTAGGTGGAGGAAGCTGGTTTTTGCCTGTTCCTCTCTCTGAGGAGGCCCCTACAGCCCTGAGGTTCAGTTCTGATCTCACTTGCGGAGTTAAGGCCTAGAAGAAAATGGAAGCAGACACAAAGGTTTTCAGGGAAGGTGGATAGCCTGGTTCCTCTCCTGCTGCAGCTGCTGAAGCCTGGCTTAGTGTGGTTTTTTGTTTAGAATGAGATGAAGACGCCGTGTTCCCCCTTCCTTAGGTCAGGCTCCAGTGGCATGGAAAATGGTGGGTAAAGTTCAGGGACTGATTGCACTATTCATTGTGTCCCAAAATAAATACAGAAGCAAATATTGCAACACGCTGCTTGCCGTGCTGAAAAATGACTTTCAAAAAATACTCAAGTCTAACACCAGAGAAGAGGATAAAAGTGTGGTTCACAGTTGGAACTTGCGGCTGAAACACTGCCTTGTTATTAATATAATCCTGAATTTAGATGTGATAGGTGTGTTGTTGTTGAGGAACTAGTGTAAAGGAAGAGGTACAGCCTGTGGTATTGATTAATGCCTGTGGTATTGATCATCTAGATAGGCAGGGTGAAATAAGTTTACCCCGGGGGTGGCATGACTTTTATTTTTAGTTCTTCAAAGACAGGTCCTATGGAGTAATTGGTACTAAAACATAGCATATATTTATTTAATTTTAAATTTTTTCAAGGGATTGTCAGGTTTTAATGGTTGAATATTGCTGATGGTGGGATGAACAACACAGCTATACTTCCAGGCTATCCTAGGAATCATATTTTTTAACTAATGTGCTGGAAATTTGTCTGAATTGTGGTTCAGCTTAGTTAAATGATGGCAGGCCTGGATATTTTAAAATTTTTATTGTGAGTAATCAGGGCTTTGGACTGATTTTCCCAACTGGCACATTGTGCACAAGTATATGGTGAAGTAAAAAAATACTTTGGCCGGTGCGTTTTTTATTGTTGTACTGTGAAATCTGTATTTTGTGGTTGGGGGTTGTGAGGCAGATGTGCTGTGTGTTCAGTGTGTGATGCAGCCTTATTTGGGGGCCTCTGGGACGCATCCCGTGGGACGTGCTGCTCCATGGGCACACGTATCCCGGGACAGGGAAGGCTCTGTTGGATGCAGGCACCACGTGCAGTCATGTGTGAGCAGCTGCTTCCACTCTCCCAGCCCTGGGTTGTTGTTTCTCACTTGCAAGGAGATGTTCCAGGGCCAGACTGGCCTCCAGTGTGTTCTGGGGGAAATGGAGGCTTCAGTTTGTGGCCCAGCCTCTGCTCCTTTTGGGGAATTGGAGTCATTCTGAGGCAGGAAGCCTTGGAAATCCAACCCGAGTGTGCTGGGGGTGCTGGACCCCGGGAGCACCGGGTGTTGGTGGCTTCTCCTGGGGCTGGGCTTTGAGCAGTGGAACTGCAGGGTCAGGACAGCCTGCACAGAGGAAACCCTGGGGATCTGTGTGAACGTGACGTTTGTTCAGTATAACTGAACAGGAACTGCACCCATTTTTGTGGTCGTGTTCTGGGTTTGCTGTGGATTTTGTCCCCGGTGACAGATGCGACCCTGCACTGAAAGCCGCCCATTCTCAGCACTCGTGCCCCACTTGTGTGTTGGTACAAGGCTGCTCTGACACGGCTCCACAAAGGGCTCCCCGCGGGCCGGGCGGGTGTGTGAAAGGCGGCAGTGTGAGCGGGTGGTGTCACACACACACACACACACACACACACGGCCTTTGTGTGGCCGCTCCTTGTGCCGAGCAGCAGCTGCGCTCTGTCGCTGCCCGGGCGGCCATTGGCGGCGCCCCGCGGCTCGGAGCTGCCTTTGGGATGGCTGGCGGAGGTGGCGTAGCTCCGACCCCGCCGTGTCCCGGCAGGAAGTGGAAGGAGGCGGGAGCGAGCGGTGCCAGAGCGCGGTGCCTGCGGCAGCCCCGACATGGAGGCCAGGAAGGGTCAGTGCCTTCGCTCGGTTCGCTTTGCGCCGCAAGGGGCTCCAGCCCCCGCTTCTCACTGCTCTGCCTGAAAAACCCCCGGCCGCCCGGCTCTGGGGGTTTGCTTGGAGAGGATTAGCAGCTAAGTATATCAGACCGCTGGTTTGGGTCTTCTAAACCGCCGTGAAGTGCTCAGTTTTAAGTTAAATACCTGGGGGGAAAAATAATTTAAAAATACGGTGCCGAAGCTTTCGCAGCACTTGCTTTAGAGCGAAATGTAACTGGATGAGTTGTGCATGTAAGGCACGGATGGAGCAGCACTATTTTTAGACGTGCCAAGTGCCAGTTCGTGCTTACCAAATGTAGGCAGCTGTTGTAGGTTTAGAATAGGGCTGGGGGACGTGTATTAAATGCGTGAGATTATTCCTCATATCGCAGGAAAAAGAGACGTTTCCATGAGGGTTGGTGCTGCAGGGCTGCCCCTGAGAACGGGTTTGGGGGTTTTGTTTTCCCGGGGTTTTTAATCTGCTGGGATATCTTGCGTGTGAGTTAAAGCCAGAAAGCTGCTTCTAGTAATGCTTGTAATCTTTTCCTCTAGAAATAAATACAAATACCTGTTTCTCATCAACAGGAGAATATCAATTACTGCAATGCACGTTTTCTTGGATTGCAAAATTACAAAGCAGTTTAGTGGTTTAAAACACCGAATTTCCTTTGAGGGATTTCCAGTGAAACCAGAGCCGCATGTCATGGTTTGCTCGCTCTCCTAATGGAGTGGAGATGGAATGGGGAAAAATGCTCCGTGTGCAGCTTCACTCTGTTCTGGGAGCTCCTGGCTCGGGGATTTTTCTTATTGATTACGGAGAACAAAGGACTTGATGGTTTGCTGAAGGCTATTTAGCGTTTGCTGTGTGCTTTAATTCCAGCGATCTACCTTTGTTTCTCTACTCTCGGGCCTGTCACGGGGGTGAATTACTCTTTCCATTCCTTGTAACTGGTCTAATGCATTAATTCATGGAATAAATGATTTTCTATGGAGCAGAAAGAGCCCACTATCAGTGGAGAGGATTTAAAGAGGAGGGAGTATCTAACTTTTTTTTATTTTGCAGAACTAATGCTGCTGCAAACAGGAGCAGGGCTCGTACTCTGTCACCTGATACAGGGGCAGCTCCCAAATTCAAATATACGGATGGTCTAATTGCAGCATTTAAAAATAAACACAGTCTCGGTATTTGCAGCAAATGCTCTGAAAGAAATGAGTTTTTTCAAAGGTGTGTCTCAAAATCCACCAACTGTTTTTCCAAGATTGGTTTGCAAAATCTCGCCCAGGTGTTTTGGCTACTTGCCGCTCAGTTTTAAGTTTGCAGGTTACAGTAATTGTTAGGTCAATCTCCCAGCTTTGTTGATAAACTCATTTTATTTACATACTTGACTTGCTTAATGCAGGGTGTACAGAGTTACTAATAAGTACTTCTGTGACTAGAAGCAAAATAAAAAAAATGCAAGAAAAGGTAAAATTTCGGGATTATAGCCCACACAAAAGCAGTTCTACAATGACTGGATTTTATTTGTTTGGGTTTTACAAACAGTGTATTCAAGAGAAGTTGTCACGCTCGGAGCTTGGCTGGGCTGGAGCAGGAGGAGGGCTGGGATTGGTGGTGCAGGGTCTATCTCTCACCCCATATGTTTGGGCTGTCACGGGGTGGCCACCCCAGGGCCTCCTCTGGCTCCTGGTTTTCCAAGATGGCTTTGGCACAGCACAGAAGGGGCAGGCTGGAGGGAAGGAGTGGCATGGCTGTTCTTCCCACAGCACTTCTGGTTTGGGATACACCAAAGGTGTTTGTGCAGCTCTAGCCTGGCTCTGTAGAGCTGCAGGAAACTTCTGAAATATGAGTTAAATGTTTGGAGAAAATACTTTGCATTGTGAAAAAGGTGGGTTCTAGTTTCTGACCATGCTTTTCCTCTTTTCTGCTACTCAGTGCAGTTTCCCTACGGGAACAGTTGGAAAGGATTTCTGTGAAAACACACCAGGGCCCCAGTGGCTTTGGCATGTTGTACCTACAAGGGGGTTGCACAGACCCTGCCCTGCAGAGGCTGCCGAGTATTGGATGCTGGTGAATTACCAGGTTTTCATCCTGCAAGCAATAGTAGTCAAATTGTAGTTTTAAATATTTTTCTACAGTCATTCAGACAAAGAGTCTGTTCTGAACTGATACACTGTTCTGCAGCTAATTTTGGTGGTGTTTAGGGTTAGATAGGTAGGAGTAGTAAAATGCAGTGCAACTAATAATTTTTCTTGATCTTGAGTTCTGTATCTAATCCATTGGTGGTCTGTTAACAAGCAGGCAGGTCTGCAGTGGGTGTCTTAAGCCATTACCTGTGGCTTGTGCAAGAGTGTAGTTTACTCTGAACAGTAAAGGTAAAAATGGCCTAATACCATGTTCCCTAACGAGGGCTGCTTAAGGAAAACTAAACGTGGTTTGTCAATGAAGTCTTTTGCACTGGAGCACAGCAGATCCAGCCTGGACTGACATCCAGCGAGATTATGCCCTCTTGGTGGCTCAGTCTGTCACCTGTAATCAACGTTATAAACTCCCCTGGGAATCCTTCCATCCAAAGGAAACAAAATGAACTACTAATGAGTCTTTGAGCAGTGCCTTTGCTCTGCCGGACTTGGAAAGATCTAATGGCTTGGAGATGTGTTGGTATCCTGTCATCTGTCCTAACAGGGAATTGGAATCAATCTCTGGAGGGAGTGACCTCCACAAAATGCCCAACAATGAGATGAACTGAAGCACAAAGTGCTGTGGTTCTGGTGCAGAACAGAGCACAGGGGCTGAAGAGATTCATTCTGACATTGCTTCAGGGCAGTAACAACAATCCCAGTGATCCCGAGCCCAGTGCAGAACCAGTACTAAATAACCTATTTCTAGCTGTAGTTTCAGGTGTTTAACAAGTTCCATTCTTGGTGACCCTCGGCAGAGAAGTGACCAGAGATGTTTTGCTGTGTTCATGTGGCGGCAGAAGGTATCCTGTGTAATTCCCTGCTTTTTTCCATTGTAGTTGTTGACCTGCTTTACTGGCGAGACATTAAGAAGACGGGGGTGGTGTTCGGTGCCAGCCTGTTCCTGCTGCTCTCATTAACAGTGTTCAGCATCGTCAGTGTCACAGCCTACATTGCCCTGGCCCTGCTCTCCGTCACCATCAGCTTTAGGATATACAAGGGAGTTATCCAGGCAATCCAGAAGTCTGATGAAGGCCATCCGTTCAGGTGAGCTGGCCCTTGAATGCAGCACAAGTGTCTGGGGCGGGGGGGGCAGTGGGGGACGTGTGCCCCAAGATGTTGCATAATAATGGAAAGAGTGTCTGCATGAAAAACATGTTGCTCACAGTTTTGGATTCTGTCAGGAAATGGATGGAGGGATTGGTACAGGGGATGGGTTTCTAGAAATTTATTTCTAGAAATACTGATATTCTTAAGTAGCTTCCGGACATTGTTGTCCAACCTACCTCTTGGTTCCTTTTTTCTGTGTAGCTTTAGCTACAAGAAGGGTGTTTGTACTTCAAACATCTCAGGAGATAATTGAATTCTTGATGCAGGTACTGAATATCTTCTGGGTGAACTGAGAAGAGTGAGCAGATGGAAGGCCAGGGTGATGGCAAAGCGTAGCCCTGAAATGGCTGCTGCAGTTGCCATTTAAAGTACTTTAATTTGCCTTGGACTTGCCACAAGGTCACGTTCAGCTTGGCCTTAAATAACATACACAGAACCCTCCACTGTGATTTTTTAATTAAAAAAAAAAAAGAAACCACCCTAAAGGAAAATCCCTCTAAACAAAAGTAAAATGTAAAACTATAAAATGAGTTCCTTGTTAGAGATGTGCTGCATTGCTCCCCTGCCCCAATGTGCACATTAGATAAATAAATTGTACCTTGTTTAAGAACTCTCAGTTGCCACAGCCACTGCAACTGCAGATAAAAGTGGCAGTGGAGTGGAAGGAACATGTAACCAGATAGGGGCTTGTATCTTTGTGTAGAAGAACTGGCACTAACTGTAAGAAGGTTTTTTTAGCAAATGATGAAAAATGCAGCTCATTTCCTGTGCCATATTAGCTTTGTTGCTGCTTGATGGCAACTCCACAAGTGCCTTCCAGGAACATAAATTGTTATTTTGCTTTTGTAGGACTTTTCCTTATTGCCTGTCCCACATACATATGTATTAGTCTGGTTCAGGCTTATGTGTGACTGAGGACACAGTAAGAAAAGGATATTTTTCTCTTCTTCTAAGAGATCGTGGAGTTATTTTTGCGTTTATTAAGGTTCACTAAGAACAACTTGGGTAGTTCTGTTGTGTCCTTTTAAGACGGCTTAGACAGCGAGGTTTCTGTCAGCCAGAGAAGGTCAGTCAATGCTGTGTGTTCTGGCAGCACTGATCCCTGAGGGTCCATGGGCTGTTGTTTTCCCAGGGCTTACCTGGAGTCCGACGTCGCCGTGTCCGAAGAGCTCATCCAGAAGTACAGCAACCTTGTGCTGGGCCATGTCAATGGCACCGTCCGCGAGCTCCGGCGCCTCTTCCTTGTCGATGACCTGGTGGATTCCCTCAAGGTGAGCTTTCCCTGCTCGCCCAGCTTAGCAACACCCCGAGCTCCTTGAAACCCCTGGGAGCAGTGGCCCTGGAAAAGTCAGTAACCAGGTTTAGTTTGCTTGTGGAACTGTCCCGGGCACAGATGTGGATGTGTCCCTCTGGAAAACCTGGCGGTTTTGCTTTCTCCCTGTGATTAGTGCACAGCTCCCTGCCTTAAACAGTCCTTGTGCCCAGCAGTTCCTGCTGAGTGAGCCCATTGTGTTACTGGGAAGGTGGAATTTGTTCCAGCCCCTGGATCTGGGAGGGAAGAGCTGCTGCTTTTAGTGAAATGGGGTTTGCAGTTACTCTGCCTAAAGTGTGCAGAACTGCCTAGCAGATAACAAGTGCATCCAAGGGATATTTAGTGGGATTTATTGAGGGTGGAAGAGGAAAAACTGGCAGTGAAGAATAATAATACATTAAAAAAAAAACACAGGGAAAAAACCAACAAAACCCAACCCACCCCCCCAAGAATAAACACTGGCTGAAAACCCTTCAGTTTTGTTCTGAGAGAATTATATTCCCTCCTTTCAGCTTTAATCACCTTCCTTTGTTTCTCAAGCCTTTGTTTCCTTTACTGAGTGCAGTGTGTTGTCCACTTCTTTTTCAGTTTGTTTAATCTTCTTGAAAAAAACTTGGATTTATCCTCTAGTAAATCCCTTCCTTAGGGCTTTGTAAAGTCCTTTGAGTTGCTGTGGGGCTGGGGGAGGGTTCCTTGTGAAAAACAGAGAGACTGTCCAAGCCTTTGTTGGATCTGTGGGATAGAAATTGGGGGCGGGTCTCGGGATCTTACCCACAGTGTCTGGATCCAGTGTCTCATTGTGCTCCAGCCTAAACCTTTTGTGCCAGAAAAGCTTCACCTGATGCTGTGCAGGGCTCCTGCAGTGAGTCCATTCCCTCCGGAGATGGGAGGTGTTGGAAGGATATCGGGTGGTTCCCTGGGCTCTGAAACAGCCATTTACTTGGAAGGGAGAGAGGGGATGGGGTTGTGGGATCATCCCCCTGCTCCTGTGACATTTTTTCAGGAGCTGGCTGTGCATTCTTATTTTCTGGTCCGTTTTTTGGACACAGTCAGTACTGGCACTGCTTAGGTTGTGTTTGGACCTGACTGAAAACCAGCACAAACCCTCACAATCCCAAGGTGTGTTTGGGGTTCAGCCCTCTGGGGTGTGTTCCTTGGTCTGGGCTGGGAGGCTTTCCACCCCATTTGTGTGGAGATCCCAGTCCCTTGCAGCGAAGGAGAAATGAGCAGCCAACTGGTGTCCACTGAGCACCGCTTTAAGAATTAAGCCTTTTGAAGCAATTTTGTTAGAAGGAGAATTAATTCCATCCAGAATGTCTTCAAGGCACTCTAATCTCTTTTAAAATACATAGGAAAGACAGGTTTATTTGGCTGAACCAATTCATTCCCCCTCTCTCCTTCTGACATTTAAAATGTTTTATGTAGGTTAATTAGTCTAATTTATGGTAGTTGGAAACAGCCCTTTGTATGAAACCAGTGAATGTCAGGACAGTTCACCAGCACAAGTTACTGATTTGGAAGAGTTTTTGCTGGAGGAGAACACTGAGATTCTGGGGTCTTATGTAATATAATGGCCCTGGTTTAAAAAAAAATAAAAATATCTTGGCTTATGTAGTTTAAACATCTTCACTGTGGGAAACCACGTGTTTGTATATAATTCAAGTTACAGAGCTTTAATGTAGAACATGTCTGCAGGTCTGTGTGTAATAATTCTGGCTGTAAAATCTGTCTTGTGAAGATTTTTTTCTTCTTTATTAAACAATGCTTCAGTCAGGGAAGTCTTAAAATGGACTCTAAATATTTATATGGCACAAGGAGAAATTCCTCACAGCTCTTGAGTAAGTCCAGAGGAGCCTTTGCCAGAGTCCCAGGAGAAGCTGCACTTTGTCCTGGTAAAGAGTGATCCGTGCAGTGGGAGCTGAGCTGGCACTGGCCTCAGCTCAGGCTTTGAGAAACAGCTCTGGGCTGTATCTGGACTATTCTGTACTAAAGGGATACAGAGGCACTCCTGGATTTGCCAGTTCTGGCTTCCAAAACTGGATCCAGTCCATCAGCTGGACAGGGGTGTTACTGGAAGGGTCAGGCCAAGCTTTCCCTCCATCCCGTGGGAGGAGCAGTACCAGCTCTGCAGGTTGAATGTGGGCTGCTTTCTGCTCTTTGTTTCTTGCCTTCAAGCATTAGGCATTTGGAGGTAAATGAAAATGTTCCAGGGGATGTTTTTTGTGTTTGTAAGGGTCTCCTTGAAGTGTTTCTAAGGGCCTCTGAGTTTACTTCATTTCTAAGGAAAACAGAAGAAACAGAAAGGTAAATGTGGGATTGGGTGTTCACACAATCCTGTTTGAAGTGCCGGAAGGGTCCATGTTTCCCAGGAGCTGCCCCTCACCGTAGTGGGGAGGGATGCTCGGGGTCCCTCTCCCCACAGCACCAGCAAGGGAAGGGGATTAAAACCTGGACGTTCAGCAGTGTCAGGTCAGACCCTAATGCTGCTCTGGACAGATCTTGGGAGAAACAAAGCCTGTGCCAGTCCAGTGTGAACTCCTGGATTTTGCTCATTCTTGAGCCATAAATTCAATGCTCACTAAATAGGCTTGGGTGATTCTGATAATTGTTGGACTTTGGGATGGATTCACAGGTTCACAGGTTATTCTGAGTTGGAAGGGACCCACCATGTCTTGTTACCCCTCTGCTTACATCAGAGCTCACATTTTCTGTCCTGGGCAGAGTTGTCAGCATTTTCCTGGCTGTTGAGCTGGCTGGGGTGGTGCTGAGGCTTCAGGAATTGTGTCCAGGGGAAGAAATAGTGGATATCTGTTGGGGTACTTTGCTTTGGGTGCTTGAGGCTGGTTAATTCTCTGCAGAGGAATCATTGTGAACCATCCCAAGCTCAGGGGCTTTTTGCCCAGGAAAAGCTGGTGCCTTTCATCCCTTAGCTGAGGGATTTGCTGCATGTGCTCCAACATGGAATTGTTCACTCCATTGAAGTGTGGCAGAGAGGCCACAGCCAGGCTCACCCTGGCACTGCAGAGCAGAACTGGGCTAAGGTTTGAATCAGTCATGAAGGAGTTTAGGGAAATCTGCTTTATTTTTCTTGGTAAACGTGCCAGAATCCTTCAGTGACAGTGCCTGGTAGGGTTGCACTCTGAGTTGACTTTGTGCCCCTCGTGCTGCTCATGGCACACGTAGGAAGTGCTGACACACAAGGAACTGCATCACTTGCACTTGATTCACCCAGGTTTGGGATGGGAACAGCTTTGAGTGAAGCACTTTCAATAACCTTTATTTCATCACGGGGATCATGGGCTGAATTTTGTATTGATTGTTGTGCCCTTATCTTGTTGCTGGCTGCTGATTTTGTTTGGTTGGGATACATGGGTTGGGAGCACCTTGGCTGCAGGCCAGGCACTGAGATCCTGATCACGCCCTTCCTTGTGTGTTTATTTCTTTATTTCTTGCCAGCACTTTGTCCCCATCCTTTTTTTGGTGCAGCTCCTGCTTACCCTGGAGTGTTTCACCTTGAATTGTTGACTTTGCCCAGGTCTTCCCTCTGTGGTGCTGTGTCAGCCTTCCCATGGTGTCTGCCCAGGATTTGGGGTGTCCCACAGACAATAACCCTCAGTGCTTGGCTGAGCCCCGGGCTGGGGCTGTGTGTGAAGGGATAAACTCTGGGAGAGCCCCTGTTGGTGCTCTCCAGCCCCTGGCTGCTGCTCAGCTCCTTACGGGCCCTGCAACTGTAGAAGTGGCTGATTTTCCTTGGGAGGAATCCTGCCCTGAAATAGAGCTGACCCCCCCTTGGAGCGGGATAGGTCAGAGGTGTGCTTGGGACACTCCACCTGGCATGGGCTGAGGGGCTGGAACCTGGGCAGGGCTTTGTGGAGCCTGTGTCTGAGCGGGAGCTGGACAAGCCCTGTCAGTGGGAGGGAGGAGCAGAGGCTGGGGCAGGGAGCCAGGAATGATGGCAGTGGGAGGCTTTAGGTGTCTGTCAGCAGGAGGGGTGTCTTTTCATCTGAATTTGCCTCTGACTTGGAGCCAGCTTCCATTTTAGGGCACTGTTGACTCTTCTCTTTCCGAGATTCTGTAACATCCAAAGCACTATTGGGTTTTTTTAAGGAAAAAAGACAAATCAAGCCAAGCCTACCATGTTAGCTTCCAGACAGGCTTTCCACTGATGTGGCAGAAACCTCAGCCTGGTCTAGTTGAAGGGTTCAGAGAGACCTTGGCTGAGCAAAGGGTTATTGTGGCAGTTTGGAGCCACAGTGGACATTCCTGTGTTGGCTACAGAGTCCCCAGTGACCTGCACCGCCACTTTAACCACTTTAACCTCTTCTGGCCTGTCTCGTTCCCTCCCCCTGGTGGGTGGGGGGTAGGACCTGTGTTTGCCCATTCCTGGCTGAAATTGGCAGTGCTGGGTGAAGGCAGAGGACGTGGAGCAGTGTTTAGTCCCTGCTGACTCGAGCTGAATCCAGCCCCGTGACCTGGACCCCACATATCCTGTTACCGAGACCTTGAGCCATCTCCTCACTCCGCTCTGGTTACATGAGCTGTACAGGGGTGAGGCAGAGGTTGGGCCTGTGCAGTTTCTTGTGTTTGCAGACACAAAGGGTGTGTTTCTTGTCTGTGTGTGTGTCTGGACCCAGGCTGGACTGACGGGCTCTCTCTCCCTTTGCAGTTCGCAGTGTTGATGTGGGTGTTCACTTATGTTGGTGCCTTGTTCAATGGTCTGACATTGCTGATCCTGGGTAAGTGTTTCCCCTTGGCTTCAACACCTGCCGCACCACTCAGGCTGGGCCTGCACTGAGGCCTGGCTCTTTCTGGGAGGCTGTTCCTGGAAACTTCCCATGTTAGTTGGGCTCCTTTCTCTAGGGCTTTGATAACACTGAAGAACAGATTATTTGGATTATTGTCCCTGTCAGAGTGAGCCCGCCCTGAAGGCCAGGATGTGCTGTGGCCCTGTCCCACTGCAGACTCTTATTCCTTGTATCCCAAAGCAGGAAGGCTTCAGGCCTCAGAACCAACTGATGCCTGAGCATCCTTTGGGAAGAATTTGCATAACCCACAGTGAAAAAGTGACCTGTGACCAGACTTACTGTACTGTCAGTGAGCCCTGGAGAGCAGCCCAGGCTCTCATTAGTAGGGATTATTTAATTTACTGGCCAGCAATTGGTGTCTGGGGCTTAGTTATTTCTTCCTCTTGTGCCTTTTTGCCAGACACCTCAAGGGGAGGAAACCAGTCTTTGTTTTGCCTGAACACCATCCCTGTTGTCAGTATTTATACATTTGATGTGCTCTTTTCCAGCTTTGATTTCGCTCTTCAGTGTTCCTGTTATTTATGAGAGACATCAGGTGAGTGTTCATTATAATTCATTAAATGCCTCATAGAATCAGAAGCAAAACTAGAAACAAATACAACTAAAATTAATTTCAGCTTTTTAAAATCTTTAAAGCCTTTTAAAAATACGCCTTTAACCAGGAGCTGAGGCCAACACAATCAAGTTTATTTTGAAGTTCAGACTGTGTGTGCTTCCCTTCTTTTTTGGTGGAAGTGGAAGAGGCTTCCCCAGCAAGGACCTATGGAAAAGGCCCAGTGAACCTGGAGGCCTTCTCCTGCTCAGCTCTGCTCAGGACTGGAGCAGCATTAGGCAAGGTGTCTCAAATCCTGCTGTAGGCACTTGTAAAACAATTTCTTTAGAACTCTCTTTGGAGCTGATACTGAGGATTGGTTTCCCAAAGCTCTGTGGAATTTGTAGCCCTGGCAAAAAGCAGGAGGTGGGAGCTGCTTGGCCAGTCCAGTGCTGGTCCTGGGGAGAGACACCAGTGTAAAAGGAGGAGGGAAGAAGGAGCCAAAACAAAATGCTTGTGATTAAATTATAGCCAGGACTGTCTTGGGCAGGTCAGAGCACAGGAGGGGGGAGCCAGCTCTGGCTTAGCCGTTCCTTCTCCCCTTTCACAAACAAGGTGGCTGGGGAGGCTGGGATGGGGAGAGGGGAGGCACGGAGCAGATGGTGGAGCCCCACGGGGTCCTGTCCCAGCTCCTCCTCCGCAGTGAAAGGAAACCCTGGGGCAGGAGGATGGCCAGCGTGTGGGGCTTAGCCTGGCTCCTCAATCCTCTAAAGCTGGTTACCAGGCCTGGCCCAGCTAAGCAGCTTTGTTGCATTGTGGGGCCCAGAGGGGCCCTGGCTGGGCACCTACAACTGGGTCTGGAGCAGGGAGAAGTCAGGGCTGAATTCTTGGGGGGCCTCACCTATGGTGGCTGCATTCCTAGAGCCAAGTGCTGGCAAAGGAGTTCTGACATCCCACTGGGAAATACCCACAGCTGAGCTCGCACCAGCACTAGGGGTTGTGGGACTGTGTAACGTGTGTCTGCTTCCATTTCAGGCCCAAATCGACCATTACGTGGGACTTGTGAACAAGAATGTCAAAGATGCCATGGCAAAGTGAGTGGGTTTGGTTTGATTTCCCTTTGTACTGATGGTGGTTCCTGGTACACTGGCACCTTGTCTGTGACAAGGGTGGCACTGAGTGTGCTGGGCCTGGGAGGAAGAAGGGTCAGCTCTGGAATGGTGAGGAAATCAGCTCCTTTCTCATTGGTGCTGGGGTTAAATTGATCCTGTCTCATTTCTAATAGAAATACATGTATTTCAACCCATTAGTGACACCTGAGCCCCTCGGCAAGTGCAGTTGAGGGGGGAAGGAAGAGTTTAGAATGTCATAGTTGTGTTGTGGTGGTTCTTTTTATGTGTTGGTGTTTCTAAGATTGTATTTGCACCTTCTCTCTTTTGTTTGTTACTCAAGTGCACTTCTTTTCCTTCTCCTTCCCCTTGCAGGATCCAAGCAAAGATCCCTGGGTTGAAGCGCAAAACTGAATAAAAAACCCTGAAGCAACTTATCAATAGGAAGTTCATCTTTTAAGGGGGGAAAATACTCATTGGATTTACACGGGGAGGGTCAGGGAATAGCAAAGCCCTTGACATTGCAGTGCAATTTCACAGATCTTTATTTTTTAGCAACGCAGTGTTTGAGGAAAAAAATAACTGTTTTGACTGCCATGTGTTTCATCATCTTAAGTATCGTAAGCTGCTATGTATGGATCTAAACTAATCATCTTTCCTTATCCTGTGTGCAGCACTGGCTAATTGAACCGACTGAGAGCTGTACATTTTGCTTCACCCGAGGTAGTTGTGCTGCGTCCCGGAGGTGTAGGGCAGGTGGGGCAGAGAGAACAAACACTTCCCAGTCTGTGCACTGTGTATGGTCTGTGTAGATTGATGCAGATTTTCTAAAATGAGATGTTTTAGAAGAATATACCAGTTTAGCAAGTTTTGAAAAATCTTGCCTTTTTGGTATGAGTATAGCTGTATTGTGATTTTATTGTTTTATCAATTGCCAATATATATATATATGTGTTTCACAAAGCTTAGATCTTTCAGCTGTTCCACAGTGCTTCATACTTCAGAGAACTGGCTGAGGCCTGGACAAGCTCCAAGCTCGAGCTTGAGAAACTAAAAGCTCTCTGTAAACACTGGCATCTGTTGGAAACAACAAAAGCGAAATGAACAAAGAACCTCCACATAGAGCAAAAGAAAATTCCAGCATACACTTTGTTGCACAAATGTACAGTAGCTGATCTTGAGCAAATAATTCTCCAGCTCTCAGACTCTGATAATCTGTGGACCGAGTATCTAATGCTGCAAATGTTGTTTGGAAACTTAAAGCCCTGTTCTGTTATGCAAGAAATGATAAGTGAAAATTTATACACTTGCAGTTTGAGCTGTACTGAACTAAGTCTGTGGAATGCATTGTGAAATGTAAAAAAAAAAACAACCAACCTGACAAAAAAGAAAAAAAAAAACCAACCCAGCCCCAGAACCCCAAGTATCAATAAAGCTTATAGACATAAAATAATAGCAGTATGTTGGTTTAATAGATTTGTGTTTATTTGAAGTTCCTGGTGCCCAGTAGCCATTGTCCATGGTGGTGGCAGTAGTGTCCTTGGTGTGTGGTTGGTGGGTGTGTCACGGCTCCTTTTCTCTCTGTGCAGTGTGACCAGCGTGGCAGGTCCAGGGGCAGCTCCGACAGTCCCAGTAAGTCTGAAGTTCTTGGTGTCCTTGGGTCTGGAGACAATGGTCGATGCCATTTTTCTGGTTTGAGGGGAATTGGGAAGCAAGTCCTGGTAATCTTTTCGGATGGACTTGATTCGGATTTAAGAGCTGGACATTGAAAACTTGTATCCAAATTTATTTGAGACAGATTTTTAAATTAAGGGCATCTTGATCATTGAAAAAATCAAATTCATGCATGAATCTTTTAGTTTACAGTGTAATAATACAGCATTACTTGGGAGCATTTTATACATGAAGCCAGACCATAGAACCATACAAATTTGAAGTGTTTGCCTGACAGACACTATTGCTTTAAGATATTGTTCACATCACTGTTGATTAATTCATTCTGTCACACAACTAGTTTTATTTGGGATACAATCAATGTGGAAGGAAGGCAAATACGAGTGATTACAACACAGGCAGAGGTGCTCACTGATGCCACCGTGTGACAGAACAGGATTTGATCCCGAAGGTTTCCTTACCAACAGACTGCACAGGGACTTGTTCTGTGTATGTGACCAACTGCTCTGCTGTATAGTCATATAAGGCATCAATAAATTGAGTTGTTAAAAAAAAAGGTGATTCTTGGAGGTTGCTGAAGCACTTTGTGTGTTAAACATACAGGAATCCACTTCTTTGATGGGATGTTTTTGCTACTTGTCCATGCAGTGGGCAGCAGAGAGGACTGGCAGGAAGGTTCCAGAGTTCAAATCCTATTGTCCTGAACGGGGACTAAAGTACTTTTTAACATTGCATTTCAAAGACTAAATGTAAGTAAGTCTGAAGTTCTTAATTTATCCTCTATTTCTTTTAATTAATGAAGAAAGGTAAATTCAAGCTCTGGTAATAGTTCCACACCAGGAATTTTAAATCACTTGACTACATGTTTTGACAGTGCCCACATTTGCTGTTCCTTCCTAAACAGCAGCTTCAGTGGAAAAAGCTGAACTTACTTTTCTTTTTCCAGTTCTGCTGTCCCTGGAGGTTTTTGGTTTTGGCAGAATGTTCTAACAAATAGTGAATGACTTGACTTTTCTTCTGGGAATATCTGTGGTTCCACTCCCCTGTGGAGGCAGCTCCACAACCCCCAAGCTGTGATGAGGGGCTTTGGGGGGGCAGGAGAAAAGAGAGGGGGAGAGGAGCCCAAGGAGATAAAAGTTCTTGGAGACTTCAATGCTCTGGCTGCTGCCTGTGGAAGCAGCTGTAGAGTGTGTTTTGCCAGGAGGGGGGAGAGTGCAAGAACGCTTGGGGCACAACAGCCTCCTCAGTCGTGGTGTTAAAGATCCTGAACCAGGTGTGTGCAGCCCCTGGCCCCCTTGACTCTGGGGGGGTTGAGCTGCCACCAGGAGCAGCTCCCCAGGCGCTGCAGTGCCACCACTTGATGCTCCTGCCAGCACAGAGCTGCTCACTGCTGGAAGTGTTTGGGAGTCACTTGGGAAAAGCCCAAAGCAGAAGGCCAGGATGCTGCACATACAGAGCTGGGGAAGGTGGGGATGGATTAGCCCTCCTCAGGTGAGAGTCATAGCACCGTGTGTGGAAAGCAGCTGGGGGAGGCAAGGCTGGAGCCCAAACTACTAGAAAATTATTCCAAGGCACTTTATGGATAGAAAATTTAGCCAAATATCTCTATTTAAAAATAAAATGGACTTAAAAAAATGATACTTTGCTCATTGGATTACAGAAAGCTGCAGAGTGCCCCCCCTCCTGCTCACGAAATGCTCACAGCTTTACTGAGTGCACCCAATTGGAGGTTAAAGCAGGTGTGGTTCAACCCACCCCTGCTGGAACAAATGTTCAAGCCATAAATTTGGAAAATAAGGGGCCCAGCATTTTCTCCCTTTTCAGATGTGGTTTGAGCAACACAGTATTAGGCAAAAGCAGCTTAGTGAGTGGACTGTTCATCCCTTTGGCCTCCCAGGTTACCAAAGGATTCCCTTCAAACCTCAGCCTCCTTCACGAGGATGTTGGGCTTGCCAAACAGCTCAGTCTGTCTGAGTGATGTGAAGCCATCCTCCCTGCGTATGCTGGGGGACTGCAGCAGCTCTGGGCATTCCCGGCTGTCCCTCGCTGTGGCAGTGACAGCAGCAGGAGGTTCCTCAAAGGCAGCGCCAGACAAACACACTGTGGAGAGACAGCAGGGGCTGTGAGGGCACAGGCACACACAAAAGGGACACAAAGGGGGTGGAAATGGAGACAGAGGGTGTAGGAAATAAAGTCACAGGGGTTGGGGGGGGGGGGGGGGGGGTGTGGAATGTACTGCAGTCAGTGCTCCCTTGGAGCTCTGCAAGCCAGGGGTCCAGTAAAGCCCAGCTCAGCCCTGGAGGAGCTCACTAGTTACCAGTACCGGGCCCCTGGCAGGAGAGCTGGGACTGCCCCGGGGGTGGGATGTGTATGTGGTATGTTGGCTGCATGAGTGGGGGGTGTGTGTCAATTTCAACATGCTAAGAACATGCAGTCACTCCACATGCTTGGACATGCCAAGACAATGTGATCAACTCAACACACATGCAATAGAAAATTGCATGTTAAAATTGATCACATGTTCTTAGCATGTTGAGTGTAGCAATGTGGGGGTGTGTGTAGCAGTCTGTGCGTGCAGCACTGCCTGTCCATGTGCTGTGTTTGGGGAGGGGCCCCAAGCTGAGCCTGGCCTTACCTGCAGTCGTCCCCCCCGGTGCTCACCACGTACTTGTCATCGTGGGAGAAGCGGATGTTGGTGACATGCGCAGAGTGCCCAAAGTACCGCTTGTGTTTGGCCTGTGGACACAGAACAGCAGCTCAGGAGGGGACGCTGCCAGCCCAGGTCCCACTGTGCCAAGCACACAGCCATCCCCACTCACCCCAACCCGGCTCACCCCACCCGGGCTCTCCTGGGAGCTGCCAGGGAGGAGCTGTGCAGTTGATTTGGGTGCTGGAGACCAAAGTGCCAAGGGGTTGGGGAAAAGCAAAAGCTGGGGAGGTGAAAACACAGCAGGACTCACAAACTTCTCTGTGCAGGGGAAATCGAACAGTTTGACCAGCCCAAAGTCATCTCCGGTGACGATGTTGAGCCCCGCGTGGGTCACACAGGCACAGTTCACATCGGCTTTGTCCGCATTGCGGGGCCAAATCCCAAGGACTTCATCTCCCAGGATGCTGCTCCAAAACCAGATTAGAACCAAGCATTAGGCTGCAGGACTCATCTGCTGCCAGGACGGGGAGGCCACACAGCCCACTACTGAAGAACTGCTCCCTTGAAAATAGAGCTTTTCCCTCTGGCTCATTGCCCTGAACGGGATCTCATCCGGGAGACCAGCACAGCATGTGTGTGTGTGTGACTCACACTATTCTCTAGCCACAAATCCCAAGGTTTTTCTCCTGGGAAGCCACAGACAGGCACCTTGTGCAGCTCTGCTCTCCTTCCCTTATTGGGAGGATTTCCAATCTAGGGATTTCTGGCTGCAGTGTTCCCAGGGCCATGAATTCCTTAAGGAGGGAATCCTTGTTTGGATGGTGCCTGGTTCTGCCTTTGGCTGCAGTTCGTTGCTCTGTACCTACAGTCACTGCAGTTGGATTTTCCTTTACCTTCTCCCTCAACCTGCCTGGTTCTCGCTCACTCACCTGTCCCACTTCCTGCAGTAAGAGCACAGCCACAGCTCTGCAGTCCTGGGAGAGTTTCTTGGATTCATCCACACTGAGAAGTGTTTTAATGCCACCCATAGCTCCTTCATACAACCAGGGCATGTTTCCAGGGCCTGGAGCAGCCCAGGGCGGTGTGAAGGGCCTGGGATAATGATCCATGGGGCTCTGTGACAGCTCCTGCACACCCCAGACAGCCCCAGCCTTGGGTTTTACCTGGTCCACGTGGCCCAGGTGATCTTCTCTATGACTGCAGGGTCCGTGATTTGCTTTCCCAGAGGCACCTCGTGAACCTGGCGCTTGTAGGCACCCGTTGAGACCTGAAAGTGGGGCAGGAAAGAGCTGAGAATTCTGCCACAGATACATCAACTTCTTTAGGATTTTCGTCAGTAATAGCCATACCAGGTTTTATCAGGAACTAAATATCTAGGATGAAATGTCTTTTTTTCCTAATTAGCTAGAATTTATCCCATGGAAGATGGAGGAATAACGAGGTTACAGGATGATGGTTCATATGTAGAGCTGACAGATTCGATTCTGTACTACTCTGCTTTCTCTCAACCCAATTTTGATATGGCAGAAATGTTTCTGAGGGAAAGCTCCCCAATTAATTCAGCACTCAGACACTTCCCAGCCTCGGGAAGGAGGAGAACTGCTTCCATGTGGTTACAACCTACCATTTGTTTCTCTGTGTTGTACCGTTCCCATGAGCTGGGAGGATCCTTTGCCCTTACCACACCTTGTGCCTCCTCTTGTGATGGCACAATAAATGCCACTGTCCCAGGGCTACCCCAGGCGTACCTGGATGTACCTGCTGTCTGCAGAGAAGTCCATCTGGATGACAAAGCTGGCAATGTCCTTGCAGTACCCGATCCGGTTCAGGGTTGTGCCTTGGGTGAGGTCATAAAAATCCACGGTATGTTCTTGTGACCCCACTGCCAAAAACCTGTTATCTGGGCTGATCCTACACAACAAAACATGCAATGGGGACGTCACTGGCTCCTGCTGTGCATGGTAACACAACAGTAGTTTTTTTTTTTTACTGGAAAATATGAAAAACCTACTATTGACAGTAAGATCAAACCTAAACCAGGATGCCTAAGAGAAGAGGGAGACCAGATATCTCTCCAGAGGGCAGGGTTAGATGGGATATTGGGAAGAAATCCTTCCCTGTGAGGGTGGGGAGGCCCTGGCACAGGTTGCCCAGAGCAGCTGTGGCTGCCCCATCCCTGGAAGTGTCCAAGGCCAGGTTGGCCTTGTGGAAGGTGTCCCTGCCCATGGCAGGGGGTGGGAGTGGGTGAGCTTTCAGGTCCCTTCCCATCCAAAGCACTTTATGATTCTATCCTATATTATTTGTAGCTGAGTGATGTTAATACTGCACTTGCAACGTGCAGACTAACACTCATCCCTGGGATATGCAGCAGCAACTGGTATTTGGAAAAGCAATGTCATGGTAATCCCCACAGTCACAGCTCTGAAGTGNTATTTTTTTTTTACTGGAAAATATGGAAAACCTGCTATTTACAGCAAGATCAAATCCAAACCAAACCAGGAGGCCTAAGAGAAGAGGGAGACCGGATATCTCTCCAGAGGGCAGGGTTAGATGGGATATTGGGAAGAAATCCTTCCCTGTGAGGGTGGGGAGGCCCTGGCACAGGTTGCCCAGAGCAGCTGTGGCTGCCCCATCCCTGGAAGTGTCCAAGGCCAGGTTGGCCTTGTGGAAGGTGTCCCTGCCCATGGCAGGGGGTGGGAGTGGGTGAGCTTTCAGGTCCCTTCCCATCCAAAGCACTTTATGATTCTATCCTATATTGTTTGTAGCTGAGTGATGTTAATGGTGTTTGGAAAAGCAACGTCATGTTAATCCCCACAGTCACAGCTCTGAAGTGTGGCTGTAACTGCATCAGTCACGGGGCAAACAAGTGTGTGGGGTGTGAGACCCAGAGGTTCCAGCTGTGTGTAAGTACCAGCTTTAGGTGAGTGCACTGTACCTCATTACCCAGGGCTTAACCAGAGTAACAAACCCTTGGGAAACTGGGAGTCTGATGGCCATGTCCTTGAGCCAGGGCAGCTGGATTTCATACCTGATATCCTGGATGGCTGACTTCCTGTCCCGCTTTTTGCCCCAGACCTTGAGGCTGTTGACCAGCAGCACGACGAACTCGCCGTTCCTCAGGCCGATGGCCACCATGTCCCCGTCGGGGCTGTAGGCGGCACAGCGCGCGGGGTGGCCCAGGGCCACCTTGTTCACCAGCTTCTGTGGGGAAACGGCACAGGCTCACAGGGACACAGCTCCCAGACACAGCAGGAAAACCCACCCCGTTCAGAACAAAGGGGCTCCATTTCCCTCTGAGCAGCCCCTGCAGCTCCACACCCAGATGCTTCAGAGTGCACAGACTTCAGGATGCACATGGAATTCACTGGGGGGTTCCATGTTCCCGTCTGTTGTGGAGGTGACATCCAGTGCCACACCAGAAAAATGACTATTTAGTTGAGAAATCAATTTCCTAGTTCCTTGGAAAGGTGACTTTGAATCTTCTACAACAGCTAACATTTTCACTTGGCTGATTGTGTCTGTAATATCTTCATTTTCCTGATTAAAAACGATCCCTGTTTGCTCAGCTAACAACCTTTTGAAAAGGTTTTTGTTGCCCAGCATGAGCTGGAACCTTTGTTATTTTTTAAAAATGTTTTATTTATTTGTTGTTTTTAGGAAAGGCTGCTGTTAGTCAGTTTGACTTGGGGAAAAGAAACCCTGCAGGAACGTGCTGGGGTCCATGAACTATTGCTGTTCAGTGATGCTTTTCCATGCAGGGGTACTCACTTTGTCTGACAGGTCCCAGATCCTCGCTGTCCCATCGTTACTTGCAGAGATAAAGATGTCCTTGGAGGGGTGAGTTGCCAAGCCCCAGATTTCCCCTTCCATGTGACAGTCAATCAACAAGTTTGAAGCAGCATTTTTTTCTCCTACTTCAATGATTTCTCCATCTTTCGTTCCCACTAAGATTTTCCCCTGTTTGTTGTGGAAGAGAAAAAAAGAAACATGGAGACAGGTTGCCAGTGCAACAGTAACAACCTGTATGGTCAAAACTGCAAGAGCTTCCTCAGCAAATACTTGGAAAAAGCATAAACAGATAAGTTTGGGGTTGGTTAATGGCTACTTGATTGGAAATACAAACCCACGTTCCTCAGTGGTGGTGTTCCCAAAGATATGTCACATTCCTGGGCCTTGTGCTCAACTGGACACTCACCCATCCTGTGCAGCATCACACACTCCTTCCACAAGGACAATTGAAACACAGCCAGCAGTGACCTCAACAGCCCCTGAGTCCCTCAGTGATTCTCAGTGGTGTTTCTGGGAGTTTATTCAAAGGGAAGGAGTGATCCATGGTGCCCCAGCAGCTCCCTCACCTTTCCCCGGCACACGGAGCGCACGCACTCGATGAGCTGCCCTGTCTCCAGCTGGAAGGCCCGGCACCGCTTCATCTCCTGGTCCCAGAGCTTCACTGCTCCGCCCTCCTTGGTGCTGCAAAGAAGGGCTGTGGTACCTGGGGGCTCCTTCCCCACAAATCCCACATATAAACCCCATCAGTATTTTCTGCTTCAGGCATAAAACATACTGTGCAATGGGAATTAAATAACCAGAAACAAAATGCTTTCACACTTCATGTTTTGAACAGCATCGTCATTTGTTCTCCTGTCAAAAAACCCCCAAACCCAGCTGTTCTCTCGCCATTTAATCTCATGTCTCTGTTGCTTGGCAAATGTGTAACTCAAAGACCTTACAGTCTCCCCTGGGAGAGGCTGGCTGTAGTCTGACAGAATTAAAAATCACAAAACCCCCATTTATAGCAGAAGCCCAGGCAAGTGGGATCTTATCCTATCTTATCTTATGGTTCAGATCCATCCCTAAGAGGTTCAGTGTGTCCTAGGTGTGTAACTGTGATCCTGGAGTCTCCTGACTTACAGAGCCAGCTGGGCAGGTTCTCCAGAATGTAGAGGGCCACTGCTCCAGCACAGGCACCACTTATCTCTGGGGTACTGAACAAGCCATTAAACACAAAACCCACACGAGAGACACTCGCTGTGCCCTTTAGGAAGAGGATGTGTCTTACGGCCTCTCCTTCCCTCCGGTCACGATGAGTCCGTCCCGCAGCGTCGTGTACATGGTGAACACGGGGCCCGTGTGAGCTTTGGCCACCAGCCTGACCAGGAAATGGTCCTTCCACACGTAGACGTCCCCATTGATGGCTCCCGTGAAAGTGAGGTTATTCTGCAATAAACAGCAGCATCCTCTCATACAGTAAACACCTCAGCATTTCCTGCTGCCTCAATTAAATCCCTTTCCATGGTGTCACCACAGGAGTGTGTCACACCAAACATCATTAGCAGAAAACAAGGTTGCAGAGCCTATACACAAGACAGTTTTTAACCAGTGAAGTGCTAAATAACCAGCAAAGTTAAAAAAAAATACAAGCCAGGGCACTTGGTGTACACAGACCTTAATAAAACCCATCCACTAAGAGAAACTCAATTGTGCTTAAAAAGTTTAGGTGAGGATCTCAAGGTGTGCAGGTGTACAATCCACATTTGGGATCCACCCACTGGGTTGGACTTCAACACAGAAAATTGCCACTTGCAGTTTTAATAAAGATGTGACATAAAATTCTGTAGCAAGGAATTGGAACTCACTGCTCCGAAGGCCACGGAAAGCATGGTTTGCATTTTGGCATCTTCCATGGAGCCAATGACTCCTTTCTTGTAGAGCAATGCACTGCCAGCCAGTGTCCAGAACTTCATGTGTTTCACCCCAACAGACACAAACTGGGTGTCAGAATCTGGGCGAAATTCCACAACAAAGATTCTCTCCAGGTGTCCTCCCCTGCTAGCGACTTTAGCCCCTGTTTGAATTAGGAGAGAATAAAAATAAAATTAAATTTACCTGTGAAATTAAGCTCTGATATGATTTTATAAACTAAACTGAGCTGGTATTAGGTTAGGGATCTGTGTTTTAATGCATTCTACCCATAAAGTCCCTGGCTATTCCACTGCATCCCACAGTTTCAGAAAATGCAGATTTAAGGCCTTCCCAGCACAATCAGTGTCCTGGCTCAGTGGAACACCACCACAGAAATACTGGCTGTCATTAGTGAGTTCCCACCTCGTGAAGTGCACAGGACACACTAATGAGCTCAGACACTTTTCCTCTCCCCTCCACCATTTCCAAAGATAATTCTTCCTGGAAATGACTTCCCAAAGGTCTATCTACAGTGCAGAATGTCAAGTATTTCAGGTAGAGAGAGAAAACACTTCCCTTAATTTCATGTAGTTTTATAATAAGCAACATTCTTTCCTTCTGCTTACAATAGATGCATAAAATTTATTATTTTATCCATATTTTCCAGCCCTTTGCCATCTCCTTTAACTGGTTTTGGGGCTGTGATGCTCAGAGTAAGGACACAAATCTAGGCCAGAGACTGGAAAGGCAAAGCAAATCCCCGAGCACAGTTCTGTCAGGCTGAAGGAACGGGATTTTTCCATGTTTTTTTACCTTCTTGCCACCTCCACACAGTGATGGTGTGCTCTGGGTCGACTCCCACGGACACCAGGAGTTTGCCAGTGGCACTGAAGTTCACATAGTTGACCCCTTTGGTGTGAAAGCAACGCAGCATCGAGAGTGTTTGCTTGCTCATGGCATCCCATATGTGGATTGTGGGGGTTGTACCTGTGGGGAGAGAGGGGGATTAGAGAGAATTAATCCTGGAAAGCTTCAATGCACAACACGTGTTTTCCAAGAACATGGAACCTGACCAGACATAAGCTGGGGGTTGGTTTTGTTGGAAGATTAACACTAGTGGGAAACAAAGAGAAACCAGAACAGCTTGTGAAACACAGGGGGAACCAGCGGAATCCATGAAATCAGACAAGTTCTAAAAGAACGATGTAACATTTATGAAGAGCCTCATGCAAAGGAAACTGTAGATGTTTGACTTGTATCCATGATTCCCACAGATACAAAGAGGCAACATGAGACTTGTACAGGACTGTGCTACAATTCACAAAGGAATCAGCCTTACCTGGGAATTCTGTCATGTCACCTGCATTGTGAGAGCAATGGCAAATGAGGGAGCACCAAGGGAAAACAATAGGTGAAATAAGTCATGTTTCTCATGCTCAAGGGCCAGCATCAGCACCAGAAGGAAAAAAAAAATTAAAAACTTGGAAATGGATATGGATCAAATTAACAAAACAAATAAGCAGGAATATTGTTGAGCTTTTTTGGGTATATTGGTTTTTATACACAAATGTCGCAACAATATTTAGGCATTTTGAGTTTTAAAAGTGGCATTTAAAGAAAGGTTAAAGACATGCAGGTTTTAGAAATTACTCCATTTAAAAGTGAAATGAATCTGTAGTTACACGAAGTATCAACCAAGCCCAGAAACAACGACCTCATGGGCCCCAGGAACCTTTTCCATGTCCCAGAAAGCAGCGTTTGAGCAGTTCTGACCCCATGGCAGGTTTGGGTGTTCCCCCACAGCAAACTGAGGTGACAGGGCTCACAACAGACATGGTTTGTCACAGGGCTCATTGAGACCATTCTCTTGCCCCCTCTTAAGTTACTTCTGTCCTAAAGCTCTGGACTTGAGTCTCCTTCCAGAATGGTCTGAGCAGAGCTTCTGGCCAATGCTTTTTCATGCAGTTAATTATTCCAGCATTAAACTGAAAGGCAGCAGATCCTTCTAAGTCATCCTACATTCCCCAATGTTTATGCCTGTAAGAGGCCCCAGGGAATCTATCAGCTCTCTCCATGTAAATAATAAACACACAAATCCATATGGTTTCTCAATTGGCCCCTGACACGCCCTAATTTCTGCTGAGATTTCATTCTGTTTCTCTCCTTTCCTGCACAGCTCCTGTGCTCCTGTACACACAGGAAACGGTGCTGGGTGTATCCTCACTGCTAAACAGTGCCTTGGATACAGGAAGGAGAGAGGGAATTCTCTAGATCAGATTAATGAGCTGATTTAGCTAGTTAATCAAATCTTGCCTTAAGAAATATGATTATACTACAATTAACTCTCAAATCCAATGACTCACAATCAGAGATGGAATCAAAGTCGTAAGAAAAGCCTGAAACCTGACAACCTCTTCCAAACCCAACCAAAGGCTTGAGGACAGTCTCACTGGTAAAATCCCTACCCAGGGAAGCCCCGGAGCAGCCAGTGCCCAGGAATTCCGTATGGTCACGTACCGATCTGGCTGGTGGCCACGACGTTCTTGTACTTGGGGTGCTGGTTCACAGTCAGGCACAGAATGTCGTCCGTGTGCTCCAGGTAGAAACTCTGACTGCCTGCCAAAACCCAAACACCATTTGTTCCTCACAGCATGCAGGAGAGCCGCCACCAATGCAAAGACAGAGCTGCTTGCTGCTCTCCAGGGAATAGGGGAGGGCAGGAATAGTGTCCGTGGCTGCTCTGCTCTCACTCCCACACCCCATTCCCAAATGCTCTACGAACATAACCATGAGCACTCACAGATGGATACAAAAGCATTTTTTGGTAAACTAGGGAATCAGCCCAAGGATCAGCCCACAGCCACCTAGAACTGCAAGAAGCAGCCAAACTGCCACAAGCAAGGCCTGGGTTTCCCAGTAAAATCCCAGTAAATTGAGGTGGTCAGTGGGAAGTAAAGTGGAGACAAAACCCTCCCAAGGGAATGGGCCCAGAAAGAACTGACGGGGTCAGCGGTGCTTCCCAGGGCCAGCCCTGTTCCCAGCTCCATGGGTCAGAGGCCATCACAACTGAAGTCCCCAAAGCCACCAGATGTGACCCCTTCCCTCACTGTGTCCCTCCCTGGCGGCAGAGCTGCCAAGTGCATGGCTGGGACTGGGAATAAAGTCAAGTCAAAATTCCTGGAACTCCTCTCTTTTTTTTTTTTTGAGAGACACAAAGAATACAGAGATGTTGGTGCCACAACTTAGGGCCAGATAATTTTTTGCTGTTTTTTCTCCTTTACACTACCCAACAGGCAGGGAATATTTCTACCACTTCCAAAGACCTTGTCCAGGCTGGACTGCATCAGAAAGAAGTTGTTGTAGCATGGCTTTGCCAAAACAACTCAAAATAAAACAATGTATGTTGGAGTTATTAATATTTTTTGGGGGTAGTGGTCATTTCATAACCCACAACCTCCTCCTGGGAGAGAAAACCATTCCTGTGTCTTCACTACAGGATGAGCTGAGCAGGAGAAACTGTCGCTCTGATCCACCAGCCTTCCACAGATTTTGCCCTATTTAGCAAGAAGCAAAATGTAGGAATATCACAGGAATCCTAAACAGCTGAGCCATCCAACCAAAGGTGTTTTGCATGTACAGCAGTTTTGCTCTCAGCTCCTGTTTCCAAGGGCATTACCAGTGGAGAGGTTCTGGACAATGCCGGCTGCAGCCGTGTGGAAAATAATGTCGGCACCATCATTCAGGTAATGGAGGTTGTTGCGACAGTCAAAGCCTCTGTATCCAAACACATGGTCTAGAGCCAGCTCCTGCCCAGGGAAACAAAGGGGAAACAGGGAAATGAAAGCAGAAACAGGAGACTTCACAGTTTGGATCACAATTCTACGTTGCACAAGTTACAGATACCTTGTGGAGGGAACAGAGCAACTAAACAACAATTAGTTTTCCCTGTTGTGCACATTCATTGAGACCATAATTCTCATGGACTATCTGCCACACTTTAATTGGTCAGCTAAGGCACTGCATTTATATTATTATTTCTTTACTAATTCAGCCAGCTCTAAATGTTTTGTTTCAGTTTTCAGTAAATTTCCATTCCAAATGGAAACTTACACAACAAATCCAATTTAATTGCTCTTCCCATCAGTTTAATATCTGTATGGGGTATCAGATACTTAGAGAGGTGAAGATATTTGCAGAGTTTTCAACAATCATTCTTGTAAAGGATCAGATTTCAACAGCCCAACTGCTGACCTCAAAGTCCTTAAAGGCAGGCTGTAAGTGACTCTGTAATTAAGATGTTAATCAGAGGTGTAATTGCAGCTTACAACAAGCAACTGCCAAGGAAGTTTCCTCCAGAAAACCAGGCCTGGTTAAGGAGTTGTTGTTAAAACTGACGTTACAGGCAGCAACACGATTGAATGATTCTCCGACACAATTCCAGCTCCTGTGGAACAACCTGAATTCCACCACAGACCAAGCAAGTGTTGCAAATTGTCCACACAGCAGGGATGGATTTCACCCAGCACATGGGAATTCTGAAGCGAAGGAACAAGTGTTAAGCCTGACCTCAACCAGTTTCTTTTTCTTGTTGACATTGTTCTTCTGCAGCTTTTCGGGCTGAGGAGCAGCTCTGCTGACTGGTGGCCTGAAATGAACATTTGAATAAGGAGACAATCAAGATGTTTGGCAGTAAAACAAACCCTTCAGAACCACAGCATATGAGAGCAGGAAATGGGCAGTTACCCCTGCATGAGCTTCATGCCCAGCTTGTTTTAGACTTGTACAATAAACTGATTAAAATCCTATGCTTTTCCATGGAAAGAGCAGAAAGAACATTGATGTAGATTTTTGGATGAGTGGCAGAACCGACCCCCTTATGCCATTTAAAAAAAAAACCCTCAGAGAATAATGATTTAAATAAATGGAAAAGCCGTTGAATATGAAATTCTAGTAAACTTGTGCTTTCAGAAATGATCTCAGAGATTTTCTACAGCTGACAGCTGGCCTGTGCCCAACCTTGCTTTTTCTGAGAAACCCCATCCCAAAACCTTGACACGGCTTTAATCTGATTTTGAGGAGATTTTATTAAAGATGAAATGATTACACTTAAATGTGCAAGTCATTAATCCATGTCAATTTAAGAGACTAAGGCCAGCAAAGCATTTCTCTATAATTACAGTTGTTCAAAATAGCTAAAAAGACAAAGGTTGAGATAAAATGGTCTTTAGGTCAGATAACCTCTCCTGCTGCTATTGATCCTGGCAGGGAAAAAGAGGCACAAGGCTAAGGGGAGCACTTGGAAAGCATTCCCACAGTTCAAGATTTCCAAATGGTGCATCCTTGCTACACGTTCCATATGCTGTGAGATTTGTTCTCATCCTTAGTCAGTAACTGCCAGTAAAATTAACTGCAGAAGAATTAAATCCCTTTTGCTTACAGGGAGCTGGATTTTTCTGGAAGGGTAACAAGTGACAAACCCCCAGAGCTGGAACAGTTACCACTACCCAGGAAAAATACTGATTGCAGGAGGAACAGCAGGAAAATCTGGGCTCTAAAATGGACAAAACAAAGCAAACCCACTAAGGACTAACAGGTACATTGGCAGCTGATCTCATGACATTAAAAGAGTGAGAGTTACCTGGATCCCCTTGTAAGCAGCAAACAAAGCCAAGCAAGAAACTTAATAGAGTTTAGGTGTCACTTCTGAGCAGTTACTCATGCACAAGCACTTTCAGAGCCGAGCAGTCATTCCCTGGGCACAACACGAGCTATCCAAGCATGCCAGCAACAACTAAAACAGAAATCCAAGAGGGCACCGCTCCACAAATTCAGAACATTGCACCCTGGCATCTCTGGGCAGACTCTGCGCTTGAGATCCTACTGAGGGAAGAAGGAAGCTGCTCCATGCTTCCTGCACACTTTACACCAGATTCCACTGTCATTTATTTTCAGGTGCCTGACAGGGACGGAGGCTGGTGCAAAGCTGGCAGTGTGCTGAGCAGGCTGAGATCCCACACAGTGGGGGCTTGTTCAGCTGCAGTTTAGCCCAGAACTGCTGTTGGGTGGCCAGCTCCCTCCCAGGACAGCCTGTCCTGCTTTGTCCACAGAGAAGGAGCAGCTTTATTTCCCTGGAGTCCCTTCAAATAACCCTGGGTGGAACAGCAAGGCTGGCACGGACAGGAAGGGCCACAGGAAGTTACTACAGAACTGAATTCTCTCACTAAATAAATTCATTATTCATTTCAGCCCATATTTACAAGGTAGAGTTCAGAAAAATAATAATTTTCTTGTATGTCTCCTGCTCTTTTTTCTGTTTTAGTGTAATTTCCGAATGGATTGTATTCACACGTCTTTACTTACAAATACCAATGTTTATGACAAGAGCAAGCCAAAATACTTCATGAAAGCAAAAGAACACTACCACTTATGACATGCTTGATAGTCACTGGATTGTAAGCATGAGGTTTAATTTGGACACACACACGCACAGGTACTTCCAGAGATATCTGTTCACAGCACACACAAACACAGAAGTTGTGTGCAGTCATATATACATGGCCACGTATATATACACACGTGTGCATTCACTGCCTTATCACCATCTCAGTGAAACAAATGGAAAGCAGCATGTTTACATTTTAAGAAGTCATTTCGTTTTTAGCAAGCCTGTGATTGCACCTAATTTGTTTGGAGACAGAAGGCGACACTGTCGAGACAAGAAATTGGCACTGCAGCAAATGATATCCCTTTGCCCTTCTGGACCTGTGCAATCTGCAAGGCACATTCCCAGCAACCTGGGCTTTTCCTGAGCTCCGTGTTAGTACTTACTTGACAATTCCCTGCCTCCAAAGGAAAGCAAGTTAAAACACAACACAAGCATTAATGGTTTCTTTGCAGCAATTTAAAATAAACGTGTTTAATTATGTTATATGATGGATGAGTTCCAGGAAAGATAAGACAGACATGAGAGGGTTTTCAGTCCCTTAGGTACTGGGAATACAGCAACTAAAACTCCTGATACTCCTGACAGTCTGCACGATTTCAGGATATTCTTACACGAGTACATATGGCTGTGGCAGTGAGAGAACTCCACATTCAAAGAGACAAACTCTCACCCACCACCTTCATGCAGAAATGTGAAAAGGTGCCCTCAGGAGGCAAGGAGAGCACCTGGAATGGCCATGGAGGGAGAGAAGCCTGAATCAGGGCTGGGGTGGACAGAGAATAACAGACGGACACACCAAGAGCTGGGCACAGGGAATGGGGTTTGGAAGAGCAGGACACTGTGAGAGAGGAAGGAGATGTGATCTTAAAGAACAGGGCCAAACTTGGGGGAAGAAAGTTTAGAGGGAAAATAAAAGAGAGGAAAAGCAGATCCAAAATTGTTACGATAAATTCTGTGGGAAGGGGGCACGATAAATTCCTGTTTCTACAGCACAGAACTCATTGCTGCCTGACTGAAATAAACTGGCAAACCCACAAATATTCTGCTCTGAGGTCAACGGAAACAGAATTGGAACTTCAGAAACAGTGTGGAATGAAAGCACCAGATGGATGAGAGTGCCCTGACTCTCAGGTGACAGGCTGAGCCAGCAGGAACGGGCAGGGAAAAGCTGCAGAGTCCAACAGGGAGACTAACGTGGGGATTTACATGGCTGGGAATGGGAGAGGGAACACACTTGGATGCTACACAAACATGAGCAGGACTGCTCCTGAGAGGAGAAAGAAGTTCAGAGAGGTCAGATGGAGGTTTGGTGGGACAACAGAACAGAAATCCAGGATTTAAAAAAATACACTGCTCATTTCAGAAAAAATGCAAAGGCAGCTTTAAAAGTGTCCCTCCCAGGAGGGGACCCCCCAGTGCCCTCAGACTGCAGCACAACTCCGAGAGCCATAAGAAGGGATTTCAAGACTTTGCCACTACGAAACCCTTGGATTTTCCCACCCCAAAATACATGGGAGTTCCAGTTTTTCCCATTGTTACTTCTTCTTACCACTTTCTAGCTAACATAACAAAGAACAGGTTTCAACATGAAAATACCCTACTCCCAATATAGTGGGGTAAAGCGAAGCTGAAACAGAACCAGAGGGAAGCATCAATTGTAATCTAAATTATTTTTCAAAACTGCAGCACTGAAAAAGCCTTAGCATGGTTACAATACTTATAATTTCACATGTATGCTGTTAAAAAAACCTAGTCAAAATAATCCAGAAGTACGGCAGAACACACAGGGGAGCCAGGCAGGCTATGTCAGGGCAGCTGTCATTGCATTCTGGTGTCACTCCAGATGGGAAACAAGCATGAAAGCAATTAATAAGGAGAGGAATCACTTTGGAATGGAATCTAAGGGTCTTTACTATTCAACAAATTCCTTGTTCTGAACTCCTTGTGAAGATGTTCCCTAAACAACTTCTGTACCCAACCCATTCTGGCCCTGCTGCACCTGCCATCCCTCACACATGGACACCGGGTCCTGCCATCCCTCACACATGGACACACAGACCTGCCATCCCTCACACATGGACACACCGAGACCTGCCATTCCTCACACATGGACACACCGAGACCTGCCATCCCTCACACATGGACACACCGGGTCCTGCCATCCCTCACACATGGACACACCGGGTCCTGCCATCCCTCACACATGGACACACTGAGACCTGCCATCCCTCACACATGGACACACCGGGTCCTGCCATTCCTCACACGTGGACCTGCCATTCCTCAAACATGGATCTGCTGTCCCTGACACATGGACACACCGGGACCTGCCATTCCTCACACACAGGCCCTGCTGTCCCATCCCTCATACAAAGACTGCTGCTCCTCACACACAGGACCTGCCATCCCTCACCCATAGAACCTACCATCCCTTAGATACAGACCCTGCCGTCCCTCACGCACTGCCGCTGCTGTCCCTCACAAACAGACCCTGCTGTCCCTAACATATCAGGCCCTGCTGTCCCTCATGCACAGCCCCTGGTGTCCCTCACAAACAGCCCCTGCTGTCCCTCACGCACAGCCCCTGCTGTCCCTAACATATCAGGCCCTGCTGTCCCTCACACCTGGACACACACAGAGCTGTCCAGCAATTCCCTCAGCCTCGCTCGCCAAAAGCAGCTTCCCAGAACATACTGTAACATGCTCTAGACACAATCTGAATTTCTGGCTTTGAACTATAATGTTCTGAATACCTCAAACGATGAGACTTCCAGAGAGCTCTCTCCAGGTATTACTGAGGCAACAGAATCTTCCAGCTTTAGCGGGGTCTGGAAAGTCTCTCTCTTTCCTGGTGCTTCTCTCAGGGTTTGTGATCATGTTTGAGAGAAATACAGTCTTTTCCACTTGTTTTGCTATTCCTTACATAAACTCTGACACGCTTTCAAACTGATCTTATTGTTTAAGTATTCAACTAATAGTATAGGCAGATCCTCTCTGCATAACACACTATCAGGAAAAAGGCTTTTTCCATCAGCCTTGGACTACAACCCCCACCATAGCCCTCAGAAAAGCTGAATATTTCACATCAACCTCAGTGCAGAGAGAGATATGCTGGTAACATGTGGCAATGTCGGGACCCCTGTTTCACAACCCCCTTGTGCCACATGAACCAAAAAGACTTTTGTCTTTTTGACCGGCTTTGTGCTGAGCTGTGGGAGAAGGGAGATGGACTGCATTCACTGCTTGGCAAGGACTGACAAACACCAGTCACAATGTGTTCAAGCCTTGGGGACAACTGGGACGAAACCAGCAGGCTGTCAAATACATTTAGGCTGCATTAACTTGACATAATGCTGTTGAAGAAGTAAAAGTGAATATTTCAAAGGATGCTCCTCATTCTTAAACAGTGTGTTTCTGCTGAAATAAGTTCTCCACGCCAAAGATGTGTTTGTCCAGATACACTCCGGATAGCTCTCACCAGAACCCAACTATGTAAATACAACACAGATTCAATCCAAAGCTTTTACACTGCACCCACAGACGTGTGTGTGTAAAAGTGCAGGAACCAATTTCATAACTGTATGCCTAATAATTCAGTTTACAAAGCCTTGTGGGGACTATTTTGAAAACTTATATGTATAATTCAGCTCATGTTGTTTAAAGAAATCAATAAGCAAAAGAATAAGGTTCAGGGAGGGGAAAATGCAAGTTTTTTACCTTCTTCAGCTTTTCATCTCTATGGGAACATATGCTTACACATGCTGCAAACACCACAATGGAGAACAGGCTCCAAGGTAACTTGTGGGGAGTGAGACAAGCCGGGGTGTTCAGAAAACAGAAAACCAGACCAACATGCTAATGCTGTTTTTTGTTTTCTACACATTCAACCTGCACCAAGGGGGTTTCCATCTCCAGGGGTGTTAGAGTTTATGTAGAGTCATGCAAATTGAACTAACTGAAGCTGCAAACACAGGGGATATGTTAGGGGTTAGTAAGAGACCAAATGCAAACAGGTCTTTGCCTTTTTTATTAGTAACACAAACACAGTTTTCACGCAAGCTTGTGTTACTTCTTTCACAGAGACTCTTGGCCAGGTAATGTGGTCCCAACTGAGAAGCTGGCCCTTTTCCAAAGTACATCGCAATTCCTAGTGCCACAAGCATAGCTTACAATTGTCCTGGATTGTCTGGGCCAGTCCCAGCAGTGCCCAGGGGGTCCCGAGGAGCGGGAGCTCCACTCTGGGAGTGCCCACCCTGTGCCATGGCGCCTGCAGCCCCTCGCGTGGGCACCCCCCTCCTGCACCACCACGGCACACCGGGAAAACCAGGGAGGGAACAGAGGGACGAGGGTGGGGGAGACACACATGGAAAGGGAGAAGAAGAGAAAAGAAGGTTGGGGAGAGGAGAGAGAAACAACAATCAATTAATGATCTTAACCAAAGGCACTGATACAACAAGACACGTTAGAGCTTTCCTCAGCCTCATCTCTCTGGTTCTCTTTCCATCCTAAAGCTGTAACTGCTGATGGAGATGACAAAAGACCAAAAATATCAGACCACCATTTCATTCAAATCCTGCAAGTGAAATCTATTGTGTAACTTCTACATTCCTCCAAGACATTTGCAGAATCATGGCTATTTTCACTGTGTTCAAATTAAACAGGAAAAATAAATTTGATAAAGAGCTTTCATTTTCTTCAAAAGAAAAACCTTATTATTATCCTCAAGTTTGTCATATCTAAGTTTTTCCTGAGATCCTCCTGAGTTGCACAATGATTTGCTATTTCTAGAGAAATAACATTCCTTGAGTTTTTCAGCTTCACCATTGTTAATATTAGAGAAGCACAGAGTCCTGCAAGCTTATTCTAGCAAAGAGAAAGGTTAAACAGATGGAACTGTCTCCTAGGTGCCACACAGCACCTTTGAAGCGTGTTTGTATTATATAAGCAGGGAAATAACTCATTCAGCAACAGTTCACTCTGTAAATAATTCTAAAAAAGAAACACAGTGAACTCAAAGCTCTTGCCCCCAAGGAGCAGTTCAGAGCAGCAGCCCCAGCTATTCCTGCCTCTTGCTGGAGCCAGAAGCTTCCTTTGATCTCTCTTTTTTTTGTTTTCTTTTCTTAATTTAAATGTACTTGTTCAAATCTGAGTTTTTCCCTCACTACGCCTCTGAATAGTTCCCAGTTTTTCCCTTCTCAGACCCACACAGGAAATGCAGCCAGGGGGACACTTCTGAGACCCTCACTGCAGGCTGCAGTGGAGCAGCAGTTCTCCGGGCCTTGGGATTATTACAGACAGTGAGTGACCAGTGTCAGAGTATTCCCAAATCCCACCAAGTGCAGTCACTGGGGTCTTCACACAGACATACAGCACAATTACAGAGATGAAAGACTTGGAGTATTTCCTCGAGAAAACCTTCTTCCTCCAAACCTGCCAGGTTTTCCCAAACATCCCCTTGAGTCCCTTCTCCAAATCTGAAGGGACTGGCAGAGACTGCCCTTGGCAGAAAACGCAAAGCTTTGTGAACTGGCTTCACTATTCCTTGTTGCCACCTCACTCAGCCCTGTGCCCAGGGATTTTAAGATTCCACCTGCTGATTTAGGCTTAGATTTCCCTGAACAGTGACAGTTGAGCACTTGGAGACTTTCCATGTCATCTGGCTCGAACAACTGTCACTTTGGATCTTTGGCAGTGCCCAATGATTTCAGGAAGCTTGTCATGGTTAGACAAAACCTTTCCTAGCTGCTGCATTCTTTGGTTTTCTCAGGAGAGAGAACCTGGCACAGCTACAAAGGTGCCTCATAACTCAGACACCTCATGAGAGAAGTCAGCGTTACCCTGAAGCACTCAGGATTGGGAGCGTCAAGATGCTGCAGGAATTGTGCACATATTGTACAACTGGGGCCAAGAACTGCAGTAGCCAATACATGAATCTCATCTCACTGCACCCCAAACCCAGCACCTGCCACAGCTTAAGGCCTATCCAAGCACAACACCCTCAGAAACCACAGTGTTGCCCACATTTCACCACAAAACTGCTGCTTCTGATTATTTCACTATGACTTCGCACTATTTGTATCAATGCCATGAAGAAAGAGAGGTGACTTTGTCTTTGCCTAACAAGTGACATGTGAAAACTACACGAACTGTTAAGAAATTTATCAAAATAGCAAGTAGCAAATACCAGAGGTGTGATCACACTGAAAGAGCCAATTGAAAAAGAACAAATGAAAATGGGCACGGTAGCTGTGACTTTCAGGCAGAAAAGATGGAAAGGACAGTTACAAAGGTTTATTTTGAGCCTATTTTGAAATGAGGTACAAAAACTTGATTACACAGAGACAATAATAAGAAAAAAAAGATATAGAGAATGTTAACAACTTGCTTTACTGATGCTCAAATTGTTGGTAATTCATGAATACAAAACAATTTAAAGCCCAGCTTAGTTGGTCAATTAAACTCACTTTACAGTTGCTTTTGCATCATCAAAGCAGAATAAAGCAGCTGGAAGGTACCAGGGTTTCTGGTGTAAAACATCTGGCCACTTGTTACTTGGTGTGTAATAACAGTTTAGCAGCAGTCACTCAAAACAGAATAATATTCGTGGGCTTTTTAAACTCAATCTTCAAATATTCACGTTTACTAGAGGATACACAATGCCTTTTTCTAGGAAAATAGAGGAATAAACTCTTCCGAGGAAATGGAAAGAGACATTCTTGAAAGGAGAGAGAAAGAAAAGGTTCTGGTCCAACATCTTACTGAAAAAATCACTGATTCTCTTGCAGCATCTTACTGTTAAAATATTGTAATAAAAAAGGGGTGCGACATTTTTTTTTCACACCCCACAATTCACACCTGATTTTCCTATTTCATGCGTTTACTGAGTGACAAATTATTAATCATTATTTAATTTCCACGATGTTCTGCAGTGCATTCTTTGAGAGCTTTAAACAAAAAGCTAACACATTTTTCAAAGGCCTGCATGAGATTAGGAAGGATTCCTAAGTCCAGTTTGTAGTAACAAAACTACTAAACTTCAATTCTTTCCACAGGTTAACCCACAGAAGCCCTTTCAGTCAGTGCTCAACATGAGGCAAAAGCAAGAAAAGATGTGAAAAAAGAATGAGCAATTATAAAAAAAGACAACGTGGAGTCATCACCTGGGTTCAGAGGTATGGCCCCACTGCTCCAGGTTCCTAGGGGGAATGTGCTTCACTGCTTCTAGATTCCCCTGGTCTGTCCCAGTTGGATTTTTTTCCTCCTCCCTTTCCCTGGGTCTATGTTTCACATGACTCACCCTCTTTGTTTAGCTCTCATCTCTTTTCTTTACTGTCCTCCCCAACGTTCTCCTTGCAGCTCATTTTTTTAGAATAATTCAGCCCGAGGCCAACATGTCCCACGGGAATTTTAAGCTTTAACAGTTACAACCCAACACAATCACAAGCAACTGAAAATCTTTCAGTAAAAACATCACTGAAAGCCTTAAGTCCAAAGCATTCCCAAGCTCCCAAGTGCCCTGCTGCAGACACACGAGTCAGGAGGGATGTGAGTGTTTATGTGAGCAGCAGAAGAGAACACAACATTCACATGTGTGTTACATCCACTTATTTTTCTCCATCCCATCATCACATCACACTCTGTGAACACCAATTGAAATGTTATCTTGTGATTTTTTTTTTCAAATTCCTGTCCTATTTCTAAGGACTGGTTTTAGTTGAATGGAAAGATTCCAAGGAGCACAGTGTACATTTTCAAGTGAAAGATTTTGTGGGACATACCTCTCTTCTACAGAAACTTCCTTGAGCTGCTGGTGGGGCTTTGTGCCTTCCATCTCTCGGATGCTCACTGCATAGATCTTAGTGGTGTAGTCAATTGCCTTTTCTCTTGCAACATCACTGTCATAACCTTAAAAAACACAACAGAAAATAAAACAAACTCCCCTTGTTTCCTACTGGGAGAGTAGAGAACAAGATCTGCACCAACAAAAGGAAGGCGATAAATCCTATCAAGCTCGTCTCACACTGGAATTTAGCCCAGCAAAGCTTCTCGCCCACTTCAGGTTAAATGCCTGTGTGAGTCTCTGTGGACTGCAGACTAAATTAAATCCTCTTTACCTCCATCTTCTTCTGCATCAGTGTCTGATTCTTCACTATCCACCAGCTTACTCTCCTGGATGCCCAGGAACTCCCTGCTCCAGATCATGAGCGCCGTGTCGGCGCCGCCGACCGTCAGCAGCACCGAGTCGTTGTGCAGCCACTGCACGTTGGTCACCTGGGCACTGTGCCCCACGTACTTCTTGAACTTGGCATGTGGGCCCTGCAGCACAAGAAACTCCATTAGCAGGCTGGGGACAGCTCTCTCTCCTGCTCACAGGGACAAAGTCACTGCTCACCTTCACGGGGTATGAAAACAGCTTCACGAACCCAAAGTCGTCCCCTGTGGCCAGGAGGGTTCTGTCCTTGGTCAGACTGGCTGCGTTCACCACCGTGACATCGCTGTGCATGGGCCAAATGCCCTCACAGGTGGGGCCGAGGACACATGTCCATGTGTCCCACTCGATCTTCTCGATCTGCAGGCAAAGTTTCCCCAAAAGAAATCTCCTCACTGAACACACACCAAATACACACTCATTCCATGCATATATTCTTCTGTGTTTGATATTAACTTAATTGATTTAGTTCTTAAGAAACTGCCCACTGTGTATTTGTATTGATACGTGTTTATACAGATACTGTGTTTCTTCATCCAAAGGTTTAACACTTAAAACATTCCCATTTTCCCAAGGCACAGCGTGAGTTGGATACAATCTCCCTAAAGATTTTCTGAGGTGCTAAATGTTGGTAGTTTCATAGCAGAATTACATGTCACAAACAATCCACTTCATGAAAAGAGCCAGCTTATGCTATTTAAAGGCGGTTTGTAGCCTGGATGCAACTGGTTACACAGAAAACAGGTGACTTCAGGAAAGGGGGTTATGACAAATGGCTGCTAATAAACAAAAATTAATGAAGTGAGAGAAACAAAGAGAAACCTGCATGTTCTACCCTTTACAAATGCTAGGAAAGACACTCCACAGAATGGTTAAATAATTCTAGTTCTATCCAGTGTAAATAGAGTATTATAAAAGGACAAAAGCACCATTTGAAGACAACTCTTAAAATTCACTTTCACAGTAAAAAATCCAGTAAATGTAATTTGTACCTCAGCAATTCTTATAATGTGCCTTTTCCCTCTCGGTGCTTCAAAAAACAGCTGTTCTTTGGCACCAGAATTGACTTGTAATAACTTTCCTGGATATACAAAAGGACAGTTTATTATCATTCTTATTAATTATTATGACTGTTATGAATTTTTTTATTAAATTAAAATATTACTAGGGGTAAGTTAAAATTATCCTCCACAGAATTATTCATGGCAAAAGTAAAACAGATGCTGAAAACCACTTTCATAAGATTTTATACTTGTGATTCACTGAACAAATAGTATTTTAAGTACCATCCAATTACCTTAAAAAGTTTCTGCTGAAAGGAAATACTTTGCTTGTGTCTCATCACATCCATGTGTGTGCTATTAATTTTCATTAAAATTTTACAAGACAGCTTTCCTAAAAGTTCAAGCACTGTCAGCTGCTGTCTCTTTTCACTGCAGCCCAAACTGCCCCTGCACGGGGCGTTTGCTCTGCCCATACAAACTGTGGTGTTACCCCCAGTGAGTTCATGCCACATCTTGGGACACACATTGGGAGCACACGCAGGTGGTCCCACCTGAAATCACATCAGCTCTGGGAAGGCTTATGAGCTCATTGTTGATCCTGCTGTGACAATCAGGCTCCACCTTCGCTGCAGGGATTGCTCTGCTCAGCAGAGACAGGGAACTGGACACCAGCACATGGAATTCACGGGACCCATACAGTGCTTCATGGGCAACAAGGGGAACAGTTTCCTGACGCTCCATTTCCTGTGCATTTCCAGTCTGTCCCTGTGGCTGCACACCTTACCTCTGGAGTCCCAGTCGATGTGGGTGATGTAGCTGGAGGCACCTTTGCAAATGCCAACTCTTTTGCTGGTCAGTACATTGTAAATATCCACAAAGTTGTCATGGGAGGCCACAGCCAGGTACTTTCCTGACTCTGCAAGGAGGAGACACTGCTGTCATTAACACCTTACCAAATCTTCTCATTAATAATGCTATTTATTTTCACCAACTGCAAAGGCAGGGCTGTCTCCCTCCCAGTAGGCTGCACACAACCACACAGAACTGTGAAGTATTTAGTGTGTGTAGCACATATAAAACCAGTGTTCCTTTGGAACACTCAGTCCCGTCCAAAGAAGAACAAGCTCCAAGACGAACACCCCTCTTCCACCTTCCCATCCAGGTGTACCTCGTGAAAACTTTATATCTGAGATCATCTCCTTCCTGTGGTGGAAAGAGACCATGTCTTCCACAGTGTCAGCATTCACCACCAGGAAGCTCCCGTCGTTCAGCCCCACAGCCAAGGCTTTCCCGTCGGGAGAGAAGGCACAGCATCGCCCACCTGCCACGGAAAATGCAAAGGAGTATCACAGGGTTTACAAACCTGAGGCTGAGAAAACCGTTCAGGAACTGCAACAGGAAGGTTTTTACAGCAAGGGTATTGTTTTAAAAGAGATTTGTTATTTATTAAAGCAAATATGCTCTAGAGGGCCACGATTAGTGCTTTGTTCCATGAGAATGTACCCTCTGTATGGGGTGTTCGGGAGCTGACATTTGATTTGATCCATCTTGAAATAGGTTTATGTGCAAATACCACCTTCCAGCTACGTTCTAAACACATCAATAATAGAAGTCAACCAAAATAAAACCCCAAAACATGTACAGGAAAAATCCAAATTCATTAAGGGCAGTGTAACTATGTGTCTTTCAGGGATTCTACACTTGAAAGCTCCTTCATTATGTGACTGAGGAGCACATTGAACAGATGTATTACACTTTCTCCACTTATTTTGGGTCTCAACACTATTTGTGACCGCACTCTCTCCTACAACTGTCCTCGCCCCTCCCCAGGTTCACCCCTCTGAACCGTTCCATTCTGTTTTCCATCAGCCAGGGAGAGTTCCTGTGCTCTGGATTTGTCACTGAAAATTAACAATATAAAACTTCCTGAGGGATATCAATGAGTAAATAAAATAAGAGAAAGCAGCATTTCCACATGGCTCATCTGTTTTTATCCAGAGGAGAGGGCAGGCAAATTTCAAAGAGGTTGGTTTAACAGGTAAAGCTCACACTGCCACTGAAGGCTGACTGCTCTACAGGCAGGAAGTTGTATTTTGTCTTTATAAGGAATTTTTTCAGTGTCAGCAACAAACATGTTGACCTTAATATTCCTGGGAAGGAAAAGGATTCTGAGGTCAACTCATTCGCCTTAAAACTGGGGCAAAAAAGATTAAAGTTCATTTTACTATTATTCATTACAATAGATTACAGTCCTTTTCCTTCCTCTTCTTTTCACTGACCTGACATGTGCCAAAGACAATTTATTCCCCGCGCTTCCGATTCCTCTCTGACCGTGTCCCTTCCCTGCCTAATTACTGCCTGTGCCAGGCATTGAGAGCAGGAGGGGCTGTGGAGCGACACGGTGACCCACTGCTGTCCCCATCGCTGTCCCACACTCACCCTTCTTCAGTTTCCGGACGGCCAGCATGCGGTGCTGTGCTGAGAGCTCCCAGATGCGCAGGGTCTTGTCGTCGCTCACGGTGGCACACACGGGCAGCAGGGGATGGGCGGCCAGGCCCCACACTTCTCCCTCCATGTGGCCCTGGAGGAAATGGTTCCACACAAGACAAAACGATGTTCTGGGGTTGTGTAACTCGTGTGACAAGACCCTGGCAACAAGGTTTTCTTCAATCTCCTCTCCAAAGATTTCCACATCCCAAAAGACCTCAGTGTCTGCCCCTTTTCCTCTGACTACTATCCGATACTCTTCCCCAGTCTCCTCCACTATTATAAGCTGTAATTCCTGTTCTTCCAACACACCCTTTTCCAGACTTTAAATGACCACAAAACAGTTATGCCTCAAACAGAATCCTGAAACCCCAATCTGGGCTAATCTGCCCTCAAAGTTTGTGTCATTTATTAGATCCTGGACAACTTATTTGTCCAACACACACAATTAGTTTTAGTCTTTCCTCACATTCTCAGGTTTCCAGTTTATCAATCATCCTTCCTGGTTTTTCCCAAACTTCCCTCAGCTTGCACATATCTTCTGGCACTGCATGGCAAGGTTAAACCATTGCTCACTGCTCTCAAGCTAGATTAGTGAGTGAGTTCAATAATTTGTAAAACACAGCTTCACACATCTCAGTTAGAAAGAAAAGTTTGAAGGATTACTTCATGTAACTGGAAATTATCTATACAATTTTCTGCATGTAGACACTGTGGTTACTCAAGGCACTGAACCACAGCAACATCAGTGGACATATACACGAAACTTTTTTAACTAAACTTTGAAAAACTAAAATAAAATAAATTGTGTCAGCTCTACTCATTTTTCTGTTGGGTCCTAAACTTAAATGTCTAAATTATTCATAGAGCATTTTATAATTTTATTTATTTATCATCAGAGCATTTTGAACTCAATGGACTGTTGACTTTACCTTCCAAATTCCATAACCCACTGTGATCTTAAAGTCATTTACATATGAAAGCACCAATTTCTGCCTGAGCAGGGAAAGGACTGTTGGCCAACAGGGTGAATAAAAACAGACAGAAAAGACTGGGAAAATCTCCTCATGTTTTGAATTTCTACAGGAAATAATTTGCCATCGAGGATCCCCACAGTACCTGGACGAGCAGAGTTATAGGCCCACTCTTATCGATTTCAAGGATCTCTCCGTTTTTGGTTCCCACCAGGATGTGTCCATGTCCCAGGCTGATGGCTCGGATTGAGGGATTGTCTTCTAACAGCAAACCTGAACAACCCAAAGATACTGATGTCATGTTTCCCTTGGGAAACCAAGAAGAGCCTCATGTCACCTTTAGTATATATATAACTACAATCTCTTTAAAGTCATGAAACATGAGACACACGTGCCTGACCAAAGTGCTGAAATCCTTCTTAAAATACACTGAAAACCCAGTACCTTTAGAACTGGCAGATAGTGCTGCTCTTTTAATAGCATATGTCTTCAGACACCTTTCAAACATATCATCCCAAAGGGCCACAATTCCATCTTTTCCACCAGTTACAAAGCCCTGTACAATCACAGAGGGAAAACACACACAAATGTCAGCACTCAGATGGTGAGATTAAAAACATGCCCAAGGGCAGAGGAAAGTCTCCCCTGCATTTTATTCATGTGTGGAACTAAAAATATTGGAGGCTGTACCTCTGAGGCAAAAAATACAAGGGGATGAGACTTAGAGTCTTGGGTTATAAAGATTTAAAACAACACAGAGTGAATACTGCTGTGAGCAGCAGTGCTGGACCTTGAGGTCTGTCTGCACATGGAAATAAACTATGGAAAAATACGTCTTTTATCCTCAGAAGAGGCAGCAGTTGGAATCAATAGCTTTTCAAGTTATTCCAAATTCAATGAGCTTCACAGATGCTTCAACCTGAGTTTTAATGATGCATTAGGGACCAATTCTTTGATTAATTCTCTTGGTGGATTGTCTGTGCCAAGTGAATGCAAAGCACAGCATAAATAACTAACCAACAAAAATGGAAGTGAAGAGGATGTTCAGTGCCAAGATCAAATAGAAAAATTGATGGAAAAGCTAGGAACAATCAATTAGGACCAGAAAGGGTTGAGCCACAGAGATCTGAATTGCCCTTGCTATATAAAAATGATAATAGCTAACATTCTTCTCATGTTTTACTTCTACAGTTGGAACTGCAATCTCAAAGAGGATATTCCATTATCAATATCATCAAAATCCCCATGGCAAAACTTTGTGCCAAACTGATTTACGTAATACCAATAATATATTTTGCCGGCAAAACATCGGAAAATGTACCGATGCCACTGAAGGGAAATATTTTTGCTATCTGGAACAGCTAACTCAACCCCCCAAAACCTTTGGATATTTGAAGTCTTGATTAAGGTATCATTATACTATTAGTAAAAAATCATGTTTCATAGTTTGGAAATTGATAATACACACAAACTTTTGGGATTGGGTTGAAGAGGCAATGGATGTTACTGTCACTCTCCAGTGGTTTACAAATATGACATTCCTGAGCACAGTGAGAAATAAATTCTGCATATTTAGAGGTCAGAAAGCTCTTGGTCAGGTAACAGCTTATAGAAATGGTGCTTCCAAACACACATCTATCAAATAACAGATCTCATTCGTATTGGCTTTGTGATTCTAACCCCATGTAGATTCACCCAGTGCAATGGTGATGGTTTTGTTTGTTAAAGCACTTTCAGTGTTAGTGCACAGACATGACTCCACTGGGAGGTGTGTTGGTTGGAACCCCTAAATCCAAAACAAAGCTGCCTGGATCCCATAAGCTGGGAAATACCTTGTCCAGTGCATGCATGGCAAACACAGGCCCATCGTGGGCTTTCACTGTCCTCAGGAGCAGGGTGTCCTTCCAGATGTAAATGTCTCCAGTGGCAGCTCCAGAGAAAACCAGCTCCTCTATCCGCCCGTACGAGACGCTCATCATCGTTTCCAGTTTCCCAGCGGAGCCAAATGTTCCTCTCTTGGATGTAAAGCCTCCACCTGCAACAGAGATGACAGCCTTCTGCTGCTTGGGTTTGTAGCCACAGTGCTGTGAAGCACAACTGTCCCCAACACCTCTCGTGGTTGCCTGGGCCCTGCTAGATAATGGGAAGACTCAAATCCCAAGAGAGTCAACCCACAGTGACAGTCCTGGAGCAGCACAGACTCCAGGTTTTAGATTGTCTTTCAAAAAAAGTGAGAAATGGCTGGCAGAATATTTCCATATACAAAATTACACATACAGTTACAAAATGTCATTGGCAGCGGTGGCCTTGTGTCACTGTGTGTTTCCCAGCTGACACCAGACTGAGTCCCCACTCCACTGAGAAATCTTTATTCAAAACAGACTATTTTTATTGCAGAGACTCTTCTTGGAGTGAGATACTGCCTAATGCACATTCCTGTAACAATCTGGCAAACAGCCATGCAAGTCTATTTAATTACCTCAGAAAAAAACCTACATTTTTAATTTTCTCATCTTTAATCTGAGAGCAACTGAACCACTTGAATGCTTAAAGCCTGGTACGAGTGTGGGAAGTTCTTACAACTACCTCATTTTGAGCTGTCTTGAGTTCCATTTTTAGCTGCCCTTGTGCTGAGTTTTACAGACAGAAGATGCTCTCTGAGTTCTTTATACCAAGTACTTGTGTCATGAGTGAACAATTATCATGGAGAATGAAAAACCCAGTCCTGAATAAAAAACCGGTCAGAAGCCAACCTTGTGGCCTTTCTCAGTCTGACAAGGCAGCTCAGATATTTCCCTTTTTAATTTACAGAATCTTATCCTGCTTTGAAATACAGGAAAACACATTTTCATTTTTCATTATTCTGAAAAGAAAACAAATATATTACTTTGGTATCTTGATTCTTGTTATGCATTATCATAATTTTTAGCCTAGTGGATAAAACACAAATTCTGCAAAATTTTCACAGGGACCATCATGCATCTGAGTGAATTCAGGGCTGCATGTTCCCTGGGAGCCAAGAATCCCTTAACAGTATGATCAGAATTTAAACACAATTAGTTGGAAATTCATTTCACCCCTTCAATATTTTGGTAACTGAAGAACTGCTTTACAAAGAAAATTCTTAAACTCAGACTATGATGTTCCTGTATTAAGAATAGACACATTCTTGTATAAATGAAACATAAAATATTCAATACAGTACCTGTCTGCTGCCAAAACTTGATGTGTTTTATCCCAACTGTGACTAGTTTTTCTACATGATGTGGGTTACACTTCACTACAAATATTTTATCTTTATGGCCCCTGCAATAAAGATTAAAATTAAAAAGACATGCTAAGGGATGACTTAACATTTGAAACTAATTCAATCATTAATGGTAATTGTTCCCCCATCTAAAAAATAGTAGAGAACCATATCCATGAACTGTAAGAGTTTATCTCTGGAATTTGCCCCCACAGAGGTGGCAGAGTGAATTTGAGCATAAACCATATGAGAATTAAGAGTCCGGAAACATGAGGAACAAAAATTGTCTCCAGAGAGTTTCAGTTAATTTAAGTCCTAATGAGGAAGCAGGAAACAAAGGGCGAGGCAATTAAGAGAAGGCTTAAAGGTCAACATAAATATTTAAATGGATGAGAACTCAACTAATAAATATGAAAAAGTACTTTGACAAGAAAAATGAGGGAGTGTTGAGTCTGCTGTGCTTCAGGATGAAAGACAAAGTAATAAGATATAAAATCATATTTAGGAAACAGTTCATCCAGCAGCACAGACACCTTCAGGTTTGGTTCTCTGGTAATTAAAGCTGAGGTAAGTATTTATGGGAATTTCTAAGTTTAAGTTTTACCACCATGAGCTTTTCCATATGTATCCTAAAAAGATTAAATACAAGTGCAGAATAAACAGAAAGAATGCTTGAGTGCAGTGAATGCACCCCCAGCTTTCAGGGTTTTGTGGTTTTAGATGATTATAAGGAGAGGTCCCTCTATTCCTTTGTGCCAAGGCCATGGGAGGGTCATATCTCCTGGCTTGGTTTTTGTCTCTCTAGGACCTCATGTGCTCACTAGAATGTGGGACCTGCCTTTAGGCACCGCTAAAATATAAATAATAGCGTGAAAATGAACACTTGAAGAGATAAATGCATTTTTTCTGCTCTTTGTGAGGGTCCTGTATATTTCCAAAATAACAGATACAGCATTTTGTGCTGAATAGAACCTGAGTGCTCGATGTTCTCTCTGTCCTGTGGGCACCACGAGCCAGGCAATGACACAGCTCCTTGTCACCTTGCTTTGGAAAGCTTAAAGGTCAGTGTGGCAATATAGGAGGTATTTCTCTGCTTGCAAGTCAAGCACAATCTGTCTGCAGACAGCACAACTGGGATTGCAACTCGAGTGGAAATGTCATGTTTTACAGCACAACCCAGGCTGTTGCTAAGCAAAACCTCCAGCACAGACTTTAACAGGGTTTAAAACCTCCCTGCCTAATAAAGTGCACGTCTGAGACAAGATTGTCTGGCTAATAGAGATTACGGGACACACACATGAGGTAAAACAGGTATTTCTTCATTCCTGGTACTCCACTACCTGAGTGCTGCCCTGAGAGAATCTGATTTCTTCTGCAGCATGTCTCCATGTAAGAATAGAGTACCTTTCACAGGCACTTTCCTGCGGTTATACCAGTGAGTTTTACTGAGCAATGCTACATGTTCAGTGTTTGCACAGAGCAAATGGAATCAACTCCTTCCCTTTCTGGTACCTGTGTCCACACCAACAGGAATTCTGCTCAGCTCTGGTACCTTTGCTTTGTCCAAGGGTAAGACACAAACCAAGTTCTCAAACAGTTTGATTATTCCATAACCTACAACCATTGCTGCAATTCAATATTTGGAAACAAAAAAGCAAACATGCACACTTGAATCCAATTCTCCTCCCAACATTGGTCTCTTCAAACAATTGCCAAGACTCTTTGCTATGGGATCATCAGCTGAGCTTTCGGTCAGAACTGCAAAGAAGAAATTGCTCAGGAACAGCTGATTCAGGATCAGCAGTCCTTGAAAAATCTGTTTACATTAGAGGGAATGTTTTTTCTTTTTTAGAGAAGTGATCTGGTTTTGTGCCCAGCATGATGGAGCCCAGCATGTCATCTAATGCACAGAGGAAACAACACCTGATAACCTAAAACAGGACATAAAACTGGGAGAAAATACTAACTTAACTTGCAAATCCTTCAATGAGCTCCGTATCAGTGCGGCTATCCTAACAGAAATTCCTGACAGAAAGAGTTCACAACATCTCCAAACACTAAGCTGCAGATCCCAAGATTTTTCTGGGATGTTGCTCAAACACTCCTCTGCCTTCAGAGAGTTTGGGTTTATTTCTTTGTTTATAGGAAAAATGTGGCTGTTGTTATTCACAAGGTAAAAAGGGTGTAAATATTTATACCCTGTGTGTTCTTACCTGGTTGTTGCCAGTTTTTCTCCCTTTTTCCAGTCCCAGAACACAATGGCATGATTGTCATCCAGGCCAACAGAGGCCAAACATTTGCCATCAGCTGTGCGGAAGCAAAACTGAGTGTTAAAGGTGTAAACTGAGGATGAAACAGGAAATGAACACAATTGCACTGCAAACTGAACTCCTAATGATGTGTCATAAAGCAAAACCCCCGAACTAATAATTTGAGATTGGATTCAGATTCCCTGGTACATTCCTTATCAAACCATTGATCTTTCTCAAAGGCAGACACAAACCATTCCAGTATGTACCTACAGGGAATGCAGGGGAATCAAAAAAGCCCATGAAAGTCTGTTTCATAAAGCCCAAATACTCTAAATTCCCATTACATTTTATCTGAAATGTTTCTGATCAGATGAGGTTTCTTTTCTTTAGCTTGAAGTGGTGAGAGGAATTATTAGTGTATGAAATGGGTGGCTAAATGTTCATAGGCAGTGTGCTGAAACATAAATATGATATAGAATTTTAAGGCTAAAAATAACTGCTGGCCATCATCTCTTGTGCTGGAGGGAAGTCACAGCACTACTGATAATAAGAGGAAGAAAAATACATAATTCAACAGTACCCAGGGCATCCTTCCATGGCTGTGAAATAATGATGAACATCACCATTGTTAACAGACTTTCAGAGACAAACTTCTATCCTCAAATTTTTTATAAAATTAAAAAAACTCAACAGTGATTGTTGCAGTATGGGACAAGACAGTTGGACTTTATAGGATGTAGCAGGAGCTGATTATTTGCTTAAATTTTTTAACTGAAGTTAAAGCTGGAGGGAGCAGAGCTGGGCAGAGGCCCAAAGGCTGAGAGCACTGAGTTGGGAATCTGGGCTTGAGCATATTTGACTTCAAAAAACCCAAAGAGTGCCACTGGTATAAATTACTCCATCAGAACTTCAGAGTCCATAAGGACGAAGATGCTCCCTAGATGTTCAGTGACTCAGTTCTACTAGAGACAAGTCAAGAAGGAGAAGAGGAATTTCAGAATGAGGAAAAGAACTGACTGTTGAATGAAACAGGCACAGATGGAAGGAATGTAAGTGGGCAGGAAGGAAACCCAAACTGAGCTTATTAAAAACCCCCAAACAACACAAGAATTTAAACTTTATTCTCTTGGAACAGGAGGATTTATGCACTAATAAGGACTACACGGTCCAGTTCATATCCCCAAGGATGGATGCTGAGTCAGCCACCAGAGGGCACAAGCAAACACTGCAGGAATGCCCCCCTCACCCGGGAGTGCCGCTGTCCTCAGAAGGGTGATCCCTGCAAGGGCTTTCAGCAGGGGCCAACTGCAGATGTTCGGAGGGGGAGGGAGGGCAGAGGGAAGTGAGGGTGCCATAAAAGGGTGGGAGCCTTGGGTTTCTTTCTTCAAGCTTCAAATAGTGTGACCTGAACCTTCTTTTGAAACACGAATCCGCTACTAAAGTGCAAACTCCCTAAAGGAATAAAGTCTTGTGGCTCTAGAGCAAGGGGCGTATTTGCACGACTATCCCCCCCGTCTGTGCCAAGAACCGGAACCACACCCACTTAGGAATGCAGGATGTGCATTATCCTCGGGATCAGGTCCTACAGCAACACTGCAGTGTTGAGTGGTGGTTACTTTTGCAAAGACCTGCACTATTTTGGTACAGATTTATGTCCACAGAATATGTGACCAGCTTGTTCTTTACACTTCTAAAGAGGCACACGGATTCTAATACCCAGAACACTCCCACTTCTTAAAAATGGGTACCACAAAACGTTTTCAAAAGAACATTTGTTTACCTAAGGACCTTGGGGGGGGGAGTTAACATCCTTGCGTACAATGTCAACTAAATCATCCTTATCCGTTTCCCCTTCTTTAGGCACCATATCTCCTTTCAGAGTTGGGCCAGCAATTCCATACTGAAATTCCAGCTCCTGGATGGACACCAAGGCTCCCCTTCTGCTAATGGAACATGACTCAGTTCCACGGATTTATGTTTGTGGAAGTTGGACTTCTCTCATACAGTCCTGTCTCAGAAGTGTAATCTATGTCCTAACGAGTTCTTACCACATTTCTGGAGAGGAGAATATGAAATGTTCTGTTTAATTGAAAAGAAAAAATCAGACTAAGAAAAGGATAGTTCGGCTAAAGTAACCTCCTTTTTTTTTTTTTCAATAGCAGAAGGGAGAATGAATTTTCAAGCCCTTTCACAAAGATGCAGAAGTCCATGTATCAATCCCCACCATATGGAGGTTGTTTTCAGAGCTATCCCTCAAAATCTGAGACAGCTTAGGGCACCCAGCAATTGTTTGTCATATTCACTTCTTCTGTAAACCCACTGAAAAATGTGGGAATTGTTAGCAATTGTGAAGAGTTGTATGAGCCCAGAGATGACATTTGCAACCTGTTTATGTACTTTGAGTCACGATCCTGCCTTCTTTTAAGTTCTTACACAATCATACAGACATTCACCAGAATTCCAGCTCTACTCTTGGTATTATCCATTAGGCACCATCAAAATCAATTATGGATGGACTACATTTACCACACAGTTTTTACCCAAACAGTCAGCAGATTTCCATGGAAAATCAGTACTGGGCATCTGAATTAACAGTTCATCCCAAGGATTGCTATTTAATTGATCATCTAGATAAATACAGATTGTGGCCCACCTGAAAAATCCAGTGCACACACTCCCCTCTGGTGCTGGCCCTTGAGAAGTGACAAACATTTCAGTGTCTGGGTGTCCCACACATGGATAGCAGCATCCCTTCCAACCTAAATCAGAGGGTTCATTGGAATATCTGCCCACACAAGTAACAATCACTACCAGACCTTTAAAACATGCCAGAGGTCACTACTTTCCCACTTGTCTTGTTTTATCTTTTTTAAGATCCACTTTCTTTTGCAGAGAAGCATCAGTGGATGGCTTTAAAATGACACTCTTCAGCACCATACTGAGGGTATGAATTATCCTGATGTATGAATGCATATGAATACACTGATATACCAGATATCAGTAGAGTGCTCAACATGAAACAGCCTTTATCTGAGCTTCTGAAAGCTCCTCCAGAACAAAAACACTGTGGCTGATCAATGAAAGCCAAATGCCTTCTAAGATGCAGCCACAATACAGCTGCTGCATTTGACAGGGGAAAGCAGAGATTCCAAGTGAACACGAGGTTTTTGCAAGGCCATGGCACAAGATCTAAGCCAGATGAAGTGTGCCCATGTCTGACACCCACCTGCCCTGTGGCCACGTAGTCCTTGATGGGGTGGATGCTGAGGCTCAGGATGTCATCGTCGTGGCCGAGGTAGAGCCTCTGCGAGTGCTGCTGCCGGTTGTAGACGACAGCGACGGCAGCGATGTGATAAACCACCTCCCCTGCCTGAGTGTAGAACAGGTTGTTCCGACAGTCGTAGCCCCTGTACCTGCAGCAAACACAGCTCCTCATGCTCTGCTCCAAAACCTGGGGGACAAACTGCAAAACCTCTGTGCATTGACTGGAAAGGAGTCCTGTGCTGTCCACTTCAGCTCCAAAATATTGCAGCCTATTCCCCATAGCCTATTCCACTCCTGTGCACCCAGTTCCTAAACTAGCACTGCTTTCACAGAAAGACTCTACCATTCACACAGAATTGTGTCCAGGCAAGTTTTTACAGGGAATTGGATTTGAGCAGAAATCTGCCAGGCATTTTAACAAATCACAGCTATCCTGAGCAACCTAACAGGGAATCTTGCCCCAGGTGTAGAAAACAGTCAGTGTAAAATATAATTTTATAAAATGCAACACTGAATGTCGCATATGTTAAATGGCTACAGTACCGCAACCTTTCCTTGTCCCTTAACAAATAGAATCATGGAATGGTTTGGGTTAGAAGGGATCTTAAAGCTCATCCAATTCCAACCCCCTGCCATGGGCAGGAACACCATCCTCTATCCCAGGTTGCTCCAAGCCCTGTCCAACCTGGCCTTGAAATATGTATAAGTGAGAAAATAAAATCCATGTTTGACATTACCCAAAGTAATAGTGACAAACTAATTACTGTGGGTAGGCACCAAATCCCACTTTGCTAATGCTCTGATATGAAATGTTAAAGCACCCAGCAGCGTTAATGCCTCAGAAATAACAGGAATTATCTGCTCTCCCTGTACCCGTGGATGAACTGCAGCTTCAGACTGTCCTCAGGGGCTCGCTCTCTCTTCAGGAAGGGCACAGAGTGGTTTTTCTCTTTACTTTGCTGTTTCAGCTGAGGTAGATCTTCTTTGTAAACCTGAAGAAGAATTGTTAAAGTTACCTGCACAGCTCTGGTTTTCTATTTGTATATATGACTTAAAATGACCTTAACTATGAATTTAATATGTGCTGATGTGATGTTCAGCAGTTACAACAGACTCAGGCAGTCCTGCTCCCAGCCCTCAGATAATAATAAATGTTTTCTGGACGATGAAGTCCCTGACCTGAGTGTTCCACAACAGCAGCAGAATGTATTTTTCCAGAAGATTTCAGTGTCACTTAGTGAAAAGGAATGTAAATACTGACTGGAATTCTTTAAATGTCTTTTAACTCATATGTGCTTCAGTGTCCATGCTCAAGGATGAACAAAGAATTGATTCCATAGGTTAGGGTGACATACACAGGAGCCAAAAGCACTTCAGTGATTTGCCAACATGTCCAGAATCCCAAAGTACAACTAGAGCTCTATAAATACACTAAAGGCACAAAATACCTTCCATTTAACATTTCAGAAATGGAACTCTGGGGAGCTGCTAAAGGCATTTGAAGCCCCTTCAGAGCCGTGGCCCCAAACAAAGTCCATTACAATGCTGAAATGGAGCTTTAGTGTTTGCCTTCTGTGCATCATGGATAAATGGACAATGGAACTGTCATTCCCACAGAAAGGAACCTGACTGCCAAGAAGGAACACTGGATTTTTGGAAGAATGAAAAAGAAAGAAGTGAAGTGAGCTTTTGAAAAGGAAGGCACAGAGAGCCTTAACACGTGTCTGTCACTCTGTGTATTGTACTTCATCCCCTGTTCTCATCACCTGCTCTTGCTCCTCAGGGCAACAGAAAACAGGAGCAGCATTTTCTGAAGCATCTCAAAATCCAGGATTTCTGTGCTGCTTCAGCCATACCATTAAAAAACCCCAACCCAATTCTCAAAATAAGATTAACTTTTTTTTTCCACGTGTTTTTGTCAATTATTTCCTTTAACAAAATGTCAAGTGTGTCTTCTCCTTGGGGCTGTCTCACACTTCCTATATAAGATGCTATTTTAAGTTGGTTCCGGCTTTTCCACGCATTAACCTGCCTGGAATGTTGCTGTTTGGCTGCCTACAACTATTTTTTCACCTTTAGTTTTTAAGCCCAGACATCCTTTTTGACACGCAGACAGCTTGGAGGAGGAGGATGCCTGATTTGAATACAGATGGAAAACCAGGAGAAGGAGGGAAGGAGGAGGAGGACGGGACAAGCACTGTGGTGAAACTTGGACTAAAAGAGAGGGGAGGGGAGGGAGAAAATTTGACAAAAAAATCTGTTTCATTTGCCAAAAATGATTGATCTCTGTAATAAACAAGTAAAAGGAGCTGATGGCAAAAGGAGCTGTGTAATTTATTGGAGAATCTAGAAAATGAGGTGAAAAGACCCTTTAGCCCTTGGCTAAAGCATCAAAGCATCGTTACAGGTGAGCCTTGCACATTATAGGAGGCAGTCATTAAATCCCTCACACCAACCTGAGCTAGGCTTACTTTGCATTTTTTCCCACTAAGTACGAGATCTCAGTCCTGCTCTGAGGAAATTTCTGACCTTTCACCACTGCAACTGAGAGGTGACAGGTCATATTCAATTCACAGTGATACCAGTGTCTGAAATCAGATTCAAAGGACTTGTAAATAGAAGCCAAAGTCATAGAATGGTTTGGGTTGGAAGGGACCTTAAAGATCACCCACTTCCAATGCCCCAAACCCTTTTCCCAGCAAAAGCAAACTGGTTTTATGTAGATTGGCCACACAATCTGCTGGATGCCACCGAACCAGAGCAGTGTGATGGATCAGCAGCAGACTCCGTCAGTGAGCAGTGCCTGTGACTTGTGTGGCAGTGGCAGCGTGTCGCCCGCAGCTCACCTGGCGGTCGTAGTTGATTTGAGCCTCCTGCTCAATGTCAGAATCCAGCTCGGGCACATCCGACAGGTCTGAATCCGACTCCTCACTGTAGGAATCCACACCACCCTCTGCTTTAAAACAAAATCAATACATCCAACACTTCAAACCCCAAGGAAATAGGATGTGACATTTTGATATAACAGGCTCTGGGCAAAGCAGTTTTCAGGAAGTTTGGAAGCTGAAGTAGCTTGTTAAAATCCCAGGGGCTGACAGGATGTGTCGGGCTCATTCCTGTCTCTCCCGTGTCCCTGCCGGGGGCAGGAAGGAGGCAGAGGGAAGCACAGTCATAGTTCCAGTATCAGAGAATTCTGCTTTCTTAACAGGCTTTGGAGTGCAAGCACAGAAATGGCAAATAAAAGCTTTCAGTGATCACTCTTTGTGTTTAAAGTAATTGCTGTAACAGGGTATTTTACCAAACTGTGCATTTATAGGGTGTAACTTTGCCTTTTTGCTGCAGGGAACCCCGATTTTAGTGACTGCCACTATGCAGCTCACGTGACTTTGGTAGAGTACTAAAAGTACCGTGAATGTAACAAAAAACCCCCTACAAAGTCCAGCTATCACATATATATGTGAGACTGCACTGAAAAATATAATAAAATTATTCAACATGTAGTCAGATTTGTGGATGCAAGTTACACGGCAGAGATCGAAAATTAAATTATCCAGTCCCTCTAAATGTCTTTTTTCCCCCACTTTGATGAATAGTGCTTGTGTATTCCTCCACATATACCTTGTATGGTTTTATATGGCAGCAGTTTTTAATGCACATCAAACCAACAGCTGTCTCTGAAAAGCCAGAGGTCCCAAACATGCTGAGCATCTGCAAGTCCAGAGAATAACAATTTCTGATAATCCAATAAAAGCTTTTCCAGCAGTGCTGCACCCTGTGCTTATTTTATCTAATAAGTACTGCAGCAGAGAGTGTTTACCTTGTGGAGAGGCTTCCCGGATGCCATTTGTTATCCCTTCTGGAACAAATCGCCACTGGAAAACAGAGTGATCAGCACCTCCTGTGCTTAAAACCCACTGGAAATCATGGGACCAACGCACATTGGTGACATGAGCTGAGTGGCCAACGTACTTTCGGAACTTCGCTCCTAAAAAACAGCAACAGAACTCTTGGCATGGAAGAATTCAAAAATTAACTGAACTAGTGAAGTTCAGCTCCTAATGGAAATACAGTCTAAATACAACTGTGAAAACTGAAAACAAAAAAAACAATCTAATGCCTCATTTGGTTTTCTCATACAAGAGTAATTATAAGATAAAAATAAATTACATAAATGAATATGAACAATATCTCCAGTTTTCAGAAAAGTATTTAAGTCTTGGCAGGAAGGACCAGTCATGCACAGGGTTTAATCTTCCCTTTGTGGCCATGACTGTCACACGTCACTTGTTGTCCTGTAAACACGAATTTTGAAATGATATAAAACACTGAAGATCACAAAGCCAAAAGGTTGGTTTCTTTAGTTCGCTGCCTTTGTGCTTGGTGTATAAATCCACATTCTCAATCCTTCTAAAACCAAGGCCATACCCTGTAAAGGAGGAGCTGAAAGTCTCCTCTTCACGTCCATTAATACTGACATGAAATGTGCCCTCACTCTTTTGAATTATACATCAAAATGAAAAGCCAACACTAGAAAATACACTGGGATGTTATCAAGGTAAATATTGCATTTGTCACCAACACAGAACACTGTCCTACCTTTCTTTAGGCATGGAAATCTGAATAATTTCACCAGCCCAAAATCATCTCCAGTCACCAGCACTGAGCTGCTGTAATTTCCATCCACAGAGTTGACATCTGTAATGTTTGTGTATTTTGGCCAAATCCCACTCACTTCAGATCCTATCACACAGGTCCAGGACGCCCAGTGGATTCCCTTGATCTCATCTTTGCTTGTGAGATGCTTCCCAGCTGGAAATGTGCAAGTGAATAACCAAGTTAATCATTTGCTTTCTGATAAACTCTGTTTCTTTGCACCGTATTTATTTGTGGATTCTGATTTGGATTGATTTTTAACCTCAGTCACAAAGATTCACACTTTGAATTACTATAATCTCACATTTGTGGTGGTTGAGGCCATGACACATCTTTGGAGTTCTAATGCAGCTGTATCAGAATTAATTAGAATTCTAATGAGAATTAGCATGCTAATTAGAATGAGCCTGCTACAACTACACAAATGTGGAAAAACCTTTTAATTCCACATCACTCCTACCAAAGAAATGTCTTAAATGAATGTACATGTAGGTAACATGAGTTCCTAGAACGCTTTCAAGTGCTAGAAGACTAAAGATACAAATTCTGAAATAATGCTAAATGTGCCTGAAGGAGTTTTTTGTTCTTATCATCTAAAGTCGCTGAAATTTAGGTATTTGGTCAGTCAGCTGTTCTGTGACAATTTTTATTTACGGAGTCTGTTTTATAGTTGATTGGAAGCTGCTGAACTACCTTAAATGAGGAGAAAACTTTATTCCTCAAGCACTCATCTCTTCTGCAAGAGAGGAGAACTATTCAGGTTCTTCTGAATATTCGAAAAGGTTCTAAAGTAAGTCTAATTCAACTATTTATCCATGTTCCTTCTACTAACAAGCTTTAACACTGAGAACTTGGTTCTCCTATTTTTGGTTATTACACTCTTAAAAACACTCCAGTCCCTAACACAATAGGTGTTTGTCATTTGAAGGAAGCGCAACAGGAGCAGAGTGCTTTGGTAGTTACCCAAAAGTCAGTCAGCCTGTAAAAGTTTCTGGGTAAAAACATAATTTACAGGGCAGTAAATGAAGTCAAAACTGAAGGTGGGTGTATTCTGTGAGTACTGATTTGAAAAGTGAGCAAGAGGTGTTTCTGTAAGTTCCAACCAAGAAACTCCTCATCTCACACTTGTGGTGCTCTCTTCCACCCAACACCCAAGTTCCCTTGGCCACACCAGGACCCCCCCTCCCAGACTCACAGGGCATCTTGTAGAAGAGCCTCTCTCCCGCCCCATCGTTGGTTTGCAGGAATTTACTGTCCACAGACCAGTCGAGGTGGGTGATGAAACTGGAGGACTTGCTGCACTCCCCAATCTTTTTGTAGCGCTGGGCCACGGCGTAGATGTCGACGGGGCCGTCGTTGGAGCCCACGGCCAGGTAGGAGCCATCCGGGGAGAACTTCATCTCGTGGATCACCTCCTTGCGATCCTTGATGTGAACCACCTCTGTCATGTCCCTGGAGGGCCAGACATGAAGGCACTGAGCACCAGGGAACCAGTGCCCTTTGGGGTTATCCTTCATTCCTCACACACACAGCACTGTGCCAAGCACAGGCCTCACAGGAGGATCTTTCCCAACCCAGCACACACATCCCTGGGAGGCACCAGGCAAAATTAACATCACTGGGAGACAAAGAAGATTGACTTCTTTAGAAAAATATTAATGGTTGGGAAGGCTTTTAAATCAATATGAACAGCTCACTTAAGGATTGTTACAGTCATTAAAGCAGAGCATTACAGGGGTTTTCATAGGCTTTTCCATCCTATCAGGTAGTATTTCAAATATACTTTAGATATATGCTCAGCAAACCTAGGGGATAATGTGAGGAAAGGGGAAAAGTCTTCCAAGTGTCAATTAAAGTGGCCTTACGTGTTCTGGAATCACACTGGCTTTGGCTATTTCACTCTATTCATACATATCTTGAATATGCTTAAAAACATGTTTCAATCCCCAATTATTTTGCCTGGAATATGTCTGCCTGGAAATGAACTGTAGGATCAAAGAGATTCCTCTCCAAACCATGTTCTCTCTGTTACTTACATTTCTTTTCACAAAATACTTCTATAATTTCATAAAGAAAAACAGCCAAAATCGAAAATCCTAAATTAGTACTAAGAGCCAACATTGTGAATTAAGTAAAATATCTGTGGCCATCTAAAACATTTTAAAAGTGACATTATGGACAAACATGGTGAATTTTTATTCCTTTTTTCTGATAGAACACCCAGTGACTTTCTCCTCTTACCTCACTCTGAGAACAATGAAGGAGCCATCCTTCATTCCAAGTGCCAGCTGGGATCCATCAGGGCTGAAGGACACGCTCCTCACGGCCTCCTCCATGTTGCAGCGAGCAATCAGGGCATGGTCAGCCAGGCTCCACAACCTGCACTCAGGAAAGGCAAAGCAGCAGGGGATTTGTCCTGTGTGCCCAGCACTTGGATCATCAGGAGTAACCCCAAAGGTAAAACCCCACTTGATGTTAATGTTGGCCAAAGGACCAGGTTCCTTTGCCACCTGAACATGTAACTGTGATGGAAGAAAACAGGGGGAAGCTCAGTTACATCATCACCTGGTGTTATCTGACAGGACAGAGTTCCCCAAGATGAATAATAAAAATAAAGCTTCTGTGGATAGAAAGGGTCAGTGCAGCTCAGATCGGAATTTTCACTGAAAGCAACACTCAGAACATCAACATTCCAACCACGGGGAAAGTTTTCTTGTTACTCTCAGACACTCTCTATGTGTTGATTCACTCCTTTACACAATTTCAAAATCAAAGAATCAACCCATCAATTATGCTGTAAGATAAAGGCAAATGTACCTTTATCTTTCTCAAGGAATTACGGGAGTTTCCCAGATTGTACAGGCTGGTTAATCAGCTCTCAGCAGTCTGCAAGGCTTAGGCATTTAAAGAACAACTAAAAGATGGACAAAAATGCAAAAAAGACCTCTCTGAGGGTAGAGAAATCAAGTCAGAAATATCCAGCTATGTCTCTTTATTCTGAGGACAGTGTCATAAATCTAATGTGTTCATAAAGTCACTTAATAAAACCCTCTGTGAGCTCATCTGGATGTTCCTTATGAATTATCTCATGAAATCATAACAAAGACAAGAAGAGATGCAGTGATGGATTATTAGGATGACTGAGAGAATGAAATTTATGTCATAGTAAAGAAGACCAAGAGAGTTTAACTTTTACACCTGAGTGCAATAAAGGCTGTGATTTGTATTGGTCCCAAAAATACATCAGTAGGAGAAATGTCAAAGGAGAAAAAGTTACTCTAAAGGACAAACAGCAGAAAAAAAGCCTGAAGAGGTGGGAAAAAATAGATGTTGGATATCAAAATTGTTTTTCAAGAGAAACCAGAAGCAGGATCAAGAATCCAGCAGCCTCACAAGGCAGAGGGTGTGAGCCCAGTTCAATAAGGAATGGTCTAAGAAGAATTTGGGGAGATTTTGAAGGGGACACCAGGATCAAATTTGCCTCCAAAATGTTGCTTCCACATAAACCACTTTGTCCAATACTCTAGAAGCACAATTGCAATATATGGCGGTGAAAGCAGAATAGTTCAGTTTTCTTTAAAAAACACCACAACTTTTGAGTTAACAGGAGAGTAATTCCAAATAGAAGCTTTTTCTTTTAAAAAAATATTCTATAACACTAAAGAGTCTCTTGCACACATACTGGGATTTGGATACACAACTGACAAAAGTCTGGCAAAATACTTGTGCACATTGTCCTTGGAAAATTATCTAAGAACAGTATTTCTGTGAAGAGGACACAAGTGGAGCAGAGCTGCTCTGCCACAACACCTTGAGGTTCTGCAGCTGCACCTTCTCTGTCACACACAGACAAGGGTGAGGTCCACTGAACAAATGTAATTAATAATTCTGGCTGCCTTCAGACAGTGACATTTTTCTCCTGCTCCCATTGTAACAGACAGGAAGGAGGCAGCTCTCCTGGCTGATGTGCTTTGCTTTGGAAAATAAAATTTAGGAAAGCTCTGTTTGGCGAAAGCTTTCCTTCAGCTGGGCTGGGGAAAACTTGCAGTAAGTCCTTTTCATTTGGACATCTCAGACATGAGAATATCATCTGACACACTAAACACTTAGATTTATAAAGCAGTTGATGTTGATATTTGTATTATATACCCACTCATCTCAAAATTATGTGATAATCAAATAGTAAGAAAAATTACCCAGTGAACAGCAATACAGAAAGATCCCTGTCGTTCCATTGTAGTATTGAAAAGACAATTGTAAGAAAATGCTTTTCTGTAATTTTTTGTCTTAATGGAAGTATTTGCACATCTCACATGAAGCCATAGTACATATACAAAAAAAGAGCAATCTCATTATCTGGACTAGGATTCCACATTCTCTGTGCCTGAACAGCTGAAAGGGCAGGAAAATCCCATCTCATCTGAGAGAATGATGAGTCCAAAGGCCTCAGGGAAATCCTGACTGCCACCCCAGGGATCACAACCAGGACAGCAGCTCTAATCAAGGCTGGATGTGCACAGAGATCCTGCAGGGCACGAGCCGGGTCAGGGACACTTGGAGCCAGCAGCACTGTCCCCAGCTCCAGCCCAGAGCTCAATTCCTCTGCTCCCGTAAGATGAGCCCAAGACAAGAAATCCAGTCTTAGTGTGGCTTATTGGCTGGGGGCAGTGCAGTGCTAATCCCAGCTTTGCAGCTCCTCCTGCAGAGCAGGCCTTCCTCCTGCCAGAGGGAATCTGGGCCTGTGTGTAACACTGAGCACTCCAGCCAAGCACAAGGGACCACTCCTGCTTCTCACACACAAGAAATAACACCATTGTGTAGGAACCAGGGAGAAAACAGGACTGGAGAGCAAAACTGGCACTTCTGTTAGTCTCACAATTTGGATTTTAGTTGTGGTTAGAAAGGGATAAGGGACAGCAAGAATAGGAAACCAGTACAAGGGAAATATAGAAAAGAAAGGGAAAGCAATTCCAGCAAGCTTTGAGGCAGAGGGGAATCAGAATGTGGAATCTGAATGAGCACCAATTAGAAGCTGGATGTATGGCAGGAGATGGATTTTTCCCATTGAAATATGGCCAAAGGACACAATTCATGTGTATGTTTCCAAAATAACTGGACTGGAAGTCTTTTTGGTAACTGCTTGGGACTGATTGATATGCAATCAAATCATCTGTATCAGATGAAAAGCAGTGACCATCCACCTGGTAAAGGGTTTGGAAAAACACCTCATGGAGGAGTTAAGAATTAGGATAGCATGGTCAGGAGAAACAACCAAGCTATTCAGGCTTTAGGTTTGTTGCTTGTTATTACCAGAAGAGAAGGATGAGGTGACCACTCTCCATTCAGATCCCCACACCTGCTGTACCAACAGCAGTGCCCCAGTACTTCCAGCAGAGAATATAAACCCAAATTCTCATTAGTTGTACCTGGTGCGTAGAGCACAGATATGAGGGCTGAGGAGAAAAAGCAAAGATGTCAGGAAAAACACGGGGCAAAAAGAAAGTCTTATTGAAGCCTCAATGTCAGGCCAGGCAATGACTCAGTGTGCAGAGGAATGGACAATCAATCATCAATCAATCAACGAGGCCTTACCGTACGGACCGATCGTCGCTGCCCGTCACTGCCAAAGGCTTCTTGGGGTGCAGTGCCAGGGCCCAGAGCTCCCCCTCACAGTGGCCCTGCATGATGAGCATGGGCTTGTCTCTCTCTCTCACCAGCACCTCGAAGATCTCGCTGTCCTGTGTCCCCGCCAGCAGCCTGTCAGCCTTCCAGCACACACTGCGGATGGACAGACCTGGAACCACAGGGGTTAGTGGCACTGCCCACACCCAGGGAACATCACCAGACCCCAGAGTTACCTCCCAGCTGGTGTGCTTTGGCACTGAGCTCCTAGAAAACATCACACTCATTCCAATTTCAGGGCAGATCTGGTACATTTTCTCCATGTGACACAAAAGGAGGAAGCTCAATCCTGGTTTCCCCCTCCCCTGTCTGACATTGCTACTGCCAGGCCCTTGAGGGATCCACTGTTACGCCTTGTTACACCTTGGGAATTGATTTTAAAAACCATCACAGGATTTAAAGATCTAAATTTGAGGTTAGGCAAGGTTCACGTGACTGAAGCTGGGTTTATTCCTTTTTTCAATACTTTACTTTTTTGCACATTGAAATACAATTTTAATGCTGAATTGAAATGTTCTGTGCCCACATTTTCACACTTATACACTTCAGTCCCAGTGGATTGTTACAAAAAAATGGAAAAGGAAAGACCTTTCCTCCCAAAACCTGAACCAACAGAATTTTGCTTTGTGTAACTTTCAGAGAGCTTGATTTTATTGCCCAGATCTGATCCCAGTTTTGGAACTGTAATTTCACTAACCACAAGCAGGATGAGCCATTTGATGGCATTCTCTGGCCAACTGCTTGCACTGTTTGTGTTTTCTGTTCCACTACATGGATATTAAAGTTTGGATAATGGTCTAGATGCTGTGAGATGTGAATGAATAAAAGAAGCCATTTATCATGTACTAAAGGTCAACCACATCATAAATTGAACATATTTTTGGAACCAAATACATAATACAATTAACTACTGGCCACATAAATAAAATATTTTTGTCTCCTGAGAAGGTCAAATTAGTCTTCATTTGTTTTCTTGTCCATTTCCAACAGCTTTTCATTTTGATAATGCCATTTTGTAACTTGGCTAAATTCATGCTGAAGTTCTGACTTGCATCTTCTTGACATACACCAATGACCACACAAGGAATGGAATTTCAGTGGAAACTAGGCACTGCTAAGTTTGAGAACACAAAGCACACCTCTGGATGTGGGGAAGGCACATAAAGGTTATCTGTTATCAGGGTTTGCTATTGATAGACTTGCATATTTCAATATAAAGTTCAGGTTGTTGCTGGTAATGCATTTCATTTACAAGTATTTGGTGCCCTTTGGTGCAGGACGACTGAGGAACTGCAAATCCAGGGATAAAAAGGTGCTTCCTGGCATCCTGGGATGATCCTTATGTTTGAAAGGTGATGCCTTCTAGATGTGTTCTAGTTTGAGTTTTTAGAAATCAATTGACTTATCAATTTTTAAAATTTTGTTATAATTTATATACAGGTCCAAATGGCAGCTCAATTCACTTTCTGCTAATGAATTTTTTCACCAAGTAAAAAGCTGGGGAAAACCTCTCCTGGCTGTGTCAGCCCTACAGCTGCTGTTCCAGTGCTTGGCTGTACTGGTTGCTCTCATCTCTATGTTCTGTGCCCTGTAGCATTTAGGAGATGGTAGAAATAAGGACATGAAGCTGGAATCACACCATGGCATGTCTGATAAGAATTCACCTTCAGTATAACTACAGTCAATTATTCTTCCACAATTTTTACAATGAATTATAAAACTGCTGTAAATGGTCATAAGGAGCTTCTGCCATTTTCTAGGAATTCATGCTCAACATAACGATTCTGGCTGGAAAAAACTACATAAAGCAAAGGCGCAGCTGGTTGGGTGTCTTGGACAACTCTGTGAGGGCTGAATTCCAGGGGTGAACACTCCAGCACGGCAAAGCACTGCAGCAGGCTTATCCTAGGCTGTTGGAATTGGCTAATTGTGAGGCCAGATATTGCAAACCTGTGTCAGAACTATCAGCTCATCTGGTTTAACTAAGATGAAAAATAAACAGAACAAACTTGGTACTGACCATGGGCCAGAACATTCAGCATGGAGAAAGAAAATTCCATCCTTCTTGGTGGCCTTTTGACTCTTTCAAAGGTAATTTTAATATGAAAACCAAATTGCTGTGTAGAATTCCCAGACCTTGACAGAGCTGGCTTTGTGATCTACAGACACCGTAAGTGCTCCAATCACAAAATAAAGTGGTGACTCAGCTCACAGGAAGCAGGATTAGATTCAGAAATATGACAATCACCAATTTAATAGCATTCCCTTTCACAAATCTGCCAGGTGCACTAATGGAGTGTTTGGATTGTCAGCAACATTGAGTGCAGGGTTCCAGAAATCTCAGTCAAATGAATTACAATTAGTTAATAAATTAAGGATTGGCTGACTTCATTCTCCTATCTTCAGATGTTTAATTAATTTTTACTTATCTTCTTGTATTTGCATGGTGGAAAGCAGTGACTAGGAGCATCCCTGTGCTCATACTACGAGCCTTGGAAAATTCAGGCTGCAGCACTGTCAGAGCAAAAATTGAATATACGTAGATCCAAAAATAACTACAGTCACTGAAAGAACCAGCAGCACACAGAGACATTAATGCTTCCCATTCAGTGGTGTCACCCTGCACTCTGTAGGTGTGTAAATCCCTCAGAGAGCCCCCCTTTACCTTTGTATCCCTGCTCAGTCTCCCTGAGGTCGATTTTGGTAATTGGTTTGAACTCGGTGTCCCAGAGCCGGATGCAGCCGTCTCTCCCTCCAGTGGCAAAGCCCTCCTCACACGCATACATGCTAAAGATTCCAGCCTGTCAACCGACGGGATAACAGGGATCAAAAGTGTCTCCAACCCAGCGGAGCACACAGAGCAATTATTTCGGAACACTTTGTTAAAGGCCACAAATTGCTGGGCAATAAATTGTCCCTAAAGCAAACCAGCACACAGAGCTCTCATTTCAAGTGCTCCACTCCACTGGTTCATGGAGAAATCCTGGTACCAACAGCAGTGGCAGGACTCGGAATTTGGTTAATATTGTAACAAGGACAATTAAATAACTAATGGAACACTTAAAATAAAGAGTTCCCCAGAATAAACAAACCCAAGCAAACAGACAATACAAATTTTCTTACAGGTGTAGAGGTGAGACATTCTTTCAGGAATTCGGTTCAGACATCCTTTGGAATCTGACAGGAACTGAAAGAGTGTCAATTCATTCTTTGTTGAAAACAAATTTCTATCACAGTTGGAATTCCTTCTTCATTTTTGAAAATGCCTCATGATTGCTGACTGTGCTGGTCTACCCTGGAATAGCTCAGGAGTGCCTGCTGAGTCAGGGCTTTATTGGGAAAACCTCTCAGCTAAGAGACAAGTTGAACTGCACAGAGATTAACACAATGGAGAGAAGAACTCAGTATTCAAAGTGGCCTTAATAAAGCAATATTTCTAATTATTAACTAGATATATAGATATTCTCTTGCCTATAACTGGGCTAGAGAACGCGTATCAGCCACGGCAAATCCCACAATTTATCATATTACATACGAAGAGATTGTATTTAATCATTATGATGGAACTTAATAAAATTCTGGAAATATATTACAGGCTTTCATTGTTTGCTAAAGACATTTCTGTGTTACTGCAGTTGCACAGAACCTGGTCATTTCCCAGAAGTTCCCCAGCTAAGATGTCCTACTGACTCCAGTTTCACTGTTTCCATAAATTAGGGATTACTTCTAGAAATAACCATCACACTTGGATCTCATTTGAAGAGTTTTTATGAATCTGTGTAAACTGCCAACATAATCAATTTTGGGAGGTCAGAACAAACACTAAGTTTGCAGTGCCCTACTTGAAAGGTTCTAGAAGAAAACTACAGTGACAAGTGCTAGATTTCATAGCAAGCTTCTAAGGAAAATACATAGTCTTGTTTCCTTTTGTTCAAAAAAATCAATGCCAGAATGTCATGAACCACAACCATATTCCAGCTAGGAGCTGTTCTCAAGGACATTCGAAATAAGACAAAAAAATCCTACTGTGCCTTTACTGCAGCAACAACAGAGAGGTACATTTATTTTATCAGACTGGTCAGAAATCTAACAGCACCCTGGACATTCCCCTTTTGCTCTGTAATTAGGAGTGCCCCAAAATGAGGGGGGAGGGGGGAGGCGTGGCTTACAAAGCCAATTGGAATGAACAGTCTTTGGAATACAGATGGAATGCAAACTCACAGATTCACCAGGTTTACTCCACATTAAAGCTCTTATGAAGAGTCAGTCTTCAGTGCTGGGAACTTTAGTGGTAAAATTCTACTTAAAATGAGATAATCTGGTTGCCAATTAATTTAAAGTAAACTGATCATAACTGAAGCTCCTCAATCTGTGAAACTTTGGATTTTGAAGTCTCCCTTGAGGTTCAGTTTGTGTGGTTAAACCAAGGCTGGAAACAGCAGCAGTTCTGCACTATTGGCTCAGCATCTCTGGGCAGCATGTCCAGCAAGTACAACATTCCATCTGAGCCCTTCACTAGTAGCAGCCGCAGCCACTGCTTGCACCTGGAACACCAGGAAATCTGCTTTCAGGACGTTTTTCAGCTCCATGAACATTCCCTTCAGAAATGGACAGAAGCACAACTCACCCCGTGAGCTCCCTGGATCGTGCGAACCAGGTTCAGCCCTTTCCAGACGTAGATGTCCCCATTCAAAGCCCCAGAGTAGGTGACATCATCTTTAGCACATGCTAAACACAGGATCGTTTGGAGATCTCCTGTTTTACCAAATATTCCCCTCTTTGCTGTCAGGGCGTTTCCACACAGTGTCCAAAACTGAAATGGAAATGGCACATTAGGAAAAATTCCTGCATGATTTCAGGTTTTCCTACAGTGTGCAGAGGTTAGATGTACATCCTGACAGAGCAGCGTCTGGGCAGGCACTGAAATAGTTCCTTTGGCCCCACCATCACTCCCAAACTTGCCCATGAACCAAGGAAAGGACTGGTTTAAACAGTAGGTCTAAAACCAGAACCAATCATCCAATTGTTTGAGGGCAAAGACATAAAGCTGCCTCACTATGATCACATTGTTCCTTCCCCTTCACTCACAGTCTTTGATCAGGTGTTGCTGGGAAGAGTTGTCCATATAAGTGAATATTTTTAAAGCCAGGAATATCATATTTTTCTTTCCTCAAAACACTGTTGAAATGATAAAATACTTCCTCTTAAACAACTTGTGTGGTGGAGCAGGCAGTTCTGCCCTTTTCCAGAGCACTGAGAGATGTGTCCCTCAAATACAGTTACAGTTATTGAGAAACCATCTGCTCCATGGAGACTGCAAACACTCCTGTGTGGAACAACCCTGACTCCAAGAGTAACAGGTTTGTCAAGTGCGGAATGGGGACCCGCTTGATTTCTACACAGAAGAGTCATTAACATTCTGCAAAAAACAATCTGAGGCTGACTGGGGAAGAGAAAAAGAGCCAATAGAATTGTTCCCAGAAGGTTGTCTTTAGTGGTGAGCTAGAAATATCTTTTTTAATCAGAGTGCAGAATGTCCATCTCATTCCTACTTTATATGACTACATTATCTCATGGCTATAAGGTGAATTTTTAGGTCTTTCTCTTCTTATACAAGTCCTACAAAGCTGAATTCCAGAAAATCCTTGCATCAAGGATTTTCATTTCAGGTCCTTCTCTATTTCTAATTCAATTAAATTTTCCCTATACCTCTTAACACCAGCCAGTTTAGAAGAAATAGTGCCCCCAGGCAGTAAAACCTGAACTGTCCTCGCTTCTGGTTAGCTGAGGAAGGGTGGAAATCAGGCAGCAGTGATAGGAAAAGGGTGGAGGGAGGATCCTGAGCCCACTGTGAGACTCCTTGGCTCCTAATAGCTGCTCAGCCACATGAGCCAACAGGAGTGACATGCCAAAGGAATAAATGGTGTTATTCCCAGGCATTAGTCCCAATTCTTACAGTGATACTATTCCTTTGGAGCTGTTATTATCACATTCCCACAGCCTTGTACTGAAAGCAAGTTCAGGCTGCTGTTGGAAGGGAACATGGAATCACTTCCTGTCCATACTGCTTTAAAAAAATTATTTCTTGGCATACCTTTATGTGTACGTATCTCCAGGGTTGGTATTATGTGTGCTCAGGGTAATTACGGCCACTTTAAACAGGGGGCAGGTGCCAAGCAAAGCCAGGTTTTGGAACACAGCTTGCAGAACACAACAGATGGTACCACTGCTGCCAAAACCACCCACAGTTTGAGAGCAGTGGTGGTTTTAAGGGCACGAGGAACCAGAATTAAGGATATTAACTGATTTCCTAAACTTCTAGTTAAAGCTCTTCCCACCCCAGTCATGTGAAATAATTACCATCTGTTAGGAATGGTTTTGATGAGACAGAAAAAAAATAGAAACCTGAAGGGAATATTGGCAAACAAGGACTTCTTTGTAAGCTTTCCACAGGCACAAGGATGTTTTACCCTAAACATCCAGTATATACATATTTAGGTTTATACTTCAAACACTCCCAGAAAAGGGGATTAGAGGCAGCAAATAGTGGAGCACCAGAGTTCTCATCTCTGCAGGTGTTCCTACCAGTGCTGGCAACGAGAGGCCAAGGACAGATCGTTTAATTCACCTTTTACCTTAGTTCCTCCTACAGCTGTTTAGTGATCCTTTGTGATGTCTGAGGACAGAAACTCTAGAAGGCTGAGACATTTCTGGGGGAATGGAGAGGGCAGAGAAACCCAAAATCACAAGTATGTAATGATGATCTTCCCACCTCGCTTCTTGAGGGTACCTGCACCTCAGTCACTGCTGAATGTCTGCACTGGCTTCAAACAGTTTTGCCAGAATCTCCACAGAGCAAAGAAAGAAAGATATAAACTGTCTTATATTTAAAGCCCTCACCATGCAAGAGCACAGATTTCTTTTGTGCCAGCACTTTTTCCAAGGAAACAATAAAAGCTCTTTACCTTTATGTGCTTCACTCCACAGCTGACGATTCTGTTTGGCTGATACTGATCCCAGGAAATATCAAATATCTGTTAAGAAGTACATTAAGCTGATAGTTTAAATTATACACTAATTGCATCTAGGTTCAATTTGCTTTTACCAATGTTCAGGCAACACTTCTGTTGCAACATAACGATGAAAGAACCCCCTTTAGGTAAATTTGGAACTCTTTGTCATCAAAGGGTAAGGCAAACACGGAGGGTTCCTCACATATTCCTATCAACACAGCTCAGCCCTGACTCCACTACCAATCCATTCCAGCTCCAAGATGTTATGGAATAAGGAATGTTTAGATAGGGCTCAGTCTGCTGCTTTGCCTGTATGTATTATGTGCAGTAAAACATTGTAATAACCCAATATTATAACAGTATAACATTTTATAATATTGTAATATAGATAAAAGTTTCAGAACTTGTGCCTAATTTATTTTATGCATCCTTGTGCTTTTACATGTCAGGGAGGTATTTTGCTTACACTAAACCTGGTACACTATTCCCTAATCCAGAATAACAATCTAAACTCAAATCTGCCAGCTCCCATCTCTACTGAAGTCACGATTCTTCACCTGAAATTAATAGAGAGAAAAGAAATATTTATCCCAATTAGGTTGTTTCTACAGGTAAGTGTCTTAAACAAAATTCAGAGGGATATAATGGAATTTGCCCTGTTTGAAACTCTCAGGGAGAACAGATCTGTGCTCAGTAAGCTCACATTTCACATCCTATATGAGGAACTCCAGGTCGTCCAACTCGGGGTATAGGTAGAAATGATTCCCCACCAGGTTTACTAACAGTGCTTTGGGGTCTGCTGTGAGGAGAGGAACACTGTCCAATATCTTAAAGTCAGGCAGAACTGATGCCTTAAGGTTTTTCCTCTTATTTGCTGGGATTTGGTTCGGTATGTAGCTTCACTTAGAAGAGTTTCTATGAGGCCTTTCTCATGAATTGTGAAGATATGTTTGCCTTCCTTGTGAAGATAACAAGGGTAGAAAGACAAAATAGAAGGCCAGTCCGTCTGGCTTGTGGGGAGCGGCTCATGGGGGCGGATCCAGGGCTGGGTTTAGGGGTTAGGAGGATTCTGGTTGGATATTTGGGGTACACAAGGGTTAGATGGATCCTTGTTGGATATTCTAAGGGGCGTAGTTTTTGTAGATTGGAAATGTAACCACATAATTTTTTTCACTCTCTTTTGGAACTGGCAAACTCTCATTAACTTCCCTTTCTCTTTACCTCTATTAACTTGGTTTGGATTTTCTTTCTTCTCTCCCCGAATTTAGGCAACAGAATGACCAAAATTACCTTGGCATTAACCTGTCCTAAACAAACACTATTTTCCAAACCCCTGACATGCCAGCCGAAATCCAGGAAGCCTTTCATACAATACCCTGTCGGAATGGCCCGTAGCTGTCGCCAGGAGTTTCCCTCTCTTCCAGTCCCAAACACACACGGTGTTTTTGGCATCCAGTCCCACAGAAGCCAAACGCTGAGAAGAAACCAGAGCAATGCATGAGCAGCAAGGCAGGTGCGGCACTGTGCTCATCCCATGGGACTGTGTCCTCATCCCACAGGATCATGTGTCCAATCCATGGCACTTTGTCCTCATCCCACAGGATTGTGTGCCCAGCCCATGGCACTGTGTGCCCATCCCATGGGATTGTGTGCCCAGCCCACGGGACTGTGTGCTCATCCCACGGACTGTGTGCCCATCCCATGGGATTGTGTGCCCAGCCCACGAGACTGTGTGCTCATCTCACGGGACTGTGTCCTCATCCCACAGGATTGTGTGCCCATCCCATGGGATTGTGTACCCAGCCTATGGCACTGTGTGCCCAGGGGAACCTGTGTCCCTTGTGGGACCTGTGTGGGAAGCACAGCCCAGCCCAGACTCACTGCAGAGAGCACTCACATGGCTCCCTCTGCTAAAGGGTTTTTGACCTCAGGTCATCAATGTTTCAAGGGAAATTCTTACTTGAGGGTCTTGTTTCAGGTGTATTAATCTGATAATACAAGCAAAAGGCAATGACATACAAGCTCTCACTACTTCCAGCTATGTTATTGTTCATTATGCTCATGTACTGAGCTTTAGAAGCAGAACTGGATGTACTGTTAATAATTGCCTTTTGCATAGCTTAGTGAATTAATTAATAACCAAACTAAATAAAAGTTTCATTGATCATCCATTAAAATAACTTAATGTTAACACTTTTCAGTCTCAATAATGCAAGAAAGATAAAGAACAGGATAAAACAGAAGGGAAAACCTGTAAGGGAAAAGGCAGAGTGCATCCACCTGGGACATCTGCAGAAGATGAACTCTTACTGTGGAGGTTGCAGGTCTTTTCCCTTCCACTGACTGTGTTAATTATGCCCAACTTTACATGATTTCCAACAGAAATTGGTCCAAATTATCAACAAGCAAATTAAAGTCTGGAGATGCTTGTGATAATTCAAAAGGACTGAGCCAGCAGAGAAAACTATTTCCAGGCTTATACCACAAGTTCCTCTGAGTCCAATCTCCTTTTAAACCATCTTTCTCAGAAACAAAAATACCTGAGGTCTTGAACCAAACTGTGTAAGAACCTCCTGACCAAGCAGTGAGAACCCCAATTTTGTGTGATCTCAGGTGTGTGCTGAATATCTGCATTTAAACCAGGACCACACGCTGCATAAAAGAGAAAAGCAAATGTGGGAAAGAACCAACAGTTGCCAGTAACCAACTCAAAAATACTTGTTTTCAGTAAGGGGTGTTACTGTAGCAAAAAGAAGTTTTATTTGCCCTTAGCAATCTGCACCTGCTCGGGGTCTGGCTGTACAGATCATAACACAAGCTATTTTTCAAGGAACCTTCACTGCTTCCAACTTTTTGTCACCTCTTTTATACTCCTCCTCACCATGGAAACCATGGCAGCACTTACAGTGTCTTTAGATTCCTGGTGGAACAACCTCAGAGCTGAACTGCAGCTCCCAGTCAGGAAACCACTACTGGGGTAGATGGGCAGCCAAAGTCTGGGGCAAACTAAGAACTATTTTCTATTTTCTTTTGACACAGGCCTGGTGAGGAAGGTCTCCTGCCAGCAGAAAAATTATAAATTCTGAATCTCCCTTTTGGTTGAAACACTTACACTTTTAGTCCTCCTTCTGGCAAGAGAATTTGACAGAATTCTATTCAGAGAATTCACAGAACCACCAGAAGGAAATATCTGCCAAGTAGCTGATGCACATAATTAAACAATTATTTTTAAACCTACACAGATATAGAAGATCTGGCTAAAGAAGCCTACTGCTACCTAAAGAAAGATTTAGAAATACATATATACGTATATATGTATTATGGTAGTGCCCCTCTCACTCCATTAAAAATAAATATCTTTAGAAAGCACACAAAAATGGTTCATCTAAAGTAACTCAGAGCAGAAACTGAACTGTGTGGTATTGATAAAATACCCAAACATAAGGCATCTGCTCTGTAGGTAATTACAGAATCACAGAATCAGTAAGGTTGGAAAAGACCTTAGAGATCATCAAGTCCAACCTATCTCCTATTACCTAATCTAATCTAGTCAAAGGGAGAAACTGTAGTTAATTCCTGATTGAAGAGAAAACATTGTTAATGACAGGTGAAGTGACAGCTCCTCATTAGCTATTTGAGCAAAGTGCAGTTCCCTCCTGCCAAATGGCACCTCCTGCTCACAGAGAAAAACCCAAACTAAAACACATACTTTTAAATAGCAGCAGCTCTGCAAGATCCTCAGCTCCATCCATCCTTTTGAAATACAGTATTAATCACAGATAACACACCAACCAGGAAACTTTGGAGGAATCTGAGCTGACTCCAGAGGGATCCCCTCGGAGTGCAGCACAACCACCTGGGCTTTGCCTACTTCTCCTTAGGAAGTGGAGCTGAATTAACAGAACGCAGCTTTTACTGCATCTACACCTTGCTGACTGCTGAACTCGTGTGTTTCGGGGCTGAAATACAAATCTTTCTTGGCTATTAACAGCCACTCCATAGAAAGGAAGGAAAAGTTTGCATTAGAAGGTGCAGGCAATGTTTCCACAGCCTGTTCTGCCCTGTCACAGATGCTCCCTTGGGAATGCTGACTAAACAAACCAGACGAGCTGACAGCTCTGAATTCCAAACACGATCTTCTGACCATGCCCTTTAACTCTGGCTCAGCACAGCAGCTGCTGCAAAGCCAGAAAGAGCAGCAAAAGGCCAAGATGCAGCATCCATATTTATGTTTTCCAGCTCTGGTCTTTCTTCAAGTATCAAAGTGTTCAATGTAAAATTTATTTCCAGAATAAACTGCAACTTCTCCAGCCCTTCCAGAAGCAGAACTGTCACTGTTGTGCAGGGGCAGCCCAGCAGTGACTGGGGGGGTTAATTCCACAGGGACCAGGCAGGATTTTCACAAAGGCCACCCACAGCAACTGGGCTCTTTAGTGAATCCTGATTCCCACCAGGTGCTTAAACAGGATTAAAAGAAGTTTATGAAAAGTTGTATGAAGTTAAACATGAAGTTAAAAATGGGGGGGGAATGAAGAACACGCATTTCTCAATGAACAATACCTTAAAAACATTACAGCATTAACAATTTTGTTCTGTTCATCTGAGGGTTTTCTCCTGTGAGCTTTTTAATTCCACAATTCCCAGGAACAGGTTTTTCATTAATTAGAATTGGCACAGGAGATTTCAAAGGAAATAGCTTTTCTTTAAGAAAACTGGAGGAACAAAGATGAAAACCAGCTTAAAATAGAAAGCTAGTTCCAGTTTTTAATGGGGAAATACGTATAATCCATGGTGGTTGTTTAGAATTCAAGTTACCCAATGTTTTTAACCTTGTTAAAGGCAACTGCTCATGTCAATGACCTTCATTTCAGACTTTTAACTGAATACACACAAGCTAATGGACAATAAAAGTACTTTTGTTTCATTTGAGAATATGTTTGGTGCCTTGTAGGTCAGTTTTGAGCCCAGACAGAGCTCAGAATAAATAAATAATCAAGCACTGTGTGGTCAGTGAGAAAAGCAAAGTACAGGGCAACAAATCTCCTCAATAGTCAGGAACTCGTCAAGGACATGATTTTAGGAAAACCACTGAAAGGCCGCAACATCCCATAGCTCTGCCCTGTTGGGATGAAACTCAGAGAAACAGAAAATATAAAACCACTAAGGATCTATGTAAGAATCCAGGTGTCAGCTAATCTAAGCATTCCTAAAAATACTTCAGCAACCAGCTATAAACTGTTACACCAGGAAACTCATCAGGACATCAATAATAACAAATTGCACATGTAGACATTTATAAAGCTCAGCAAAGTATTTCTTAGGTATGTGAACTTGAGATCTATTTTCCTACTTCATTCACAACTGAAAGCTTTTGTTAGTTCTCCTCCAGGGGACAGAGATAAAAATGGATGTGTTTTCTTATATTTGAAGTTTTGTCTCAANCAAAAATGAATGTGTTTAGCTGTGAATAGCTCACCATTTTCTTATATTTGAAGTTTTGTCTCAAACTATCCGGTGAAGTGATCCCGCTGTAATTCAATTAACTGTGTGTGCGGCCCAGCCACAGAGCCTGTCCCAGGAGTGACATCAGAGCAGCTCCGCTGCCAGAAAAGCTGCAGGATCTGCAGGGCTTTGCCAGGAACACATTTCTTTGAACAGCAGGTGACAAGGATGTGGTGAACCCACTACAGCTAAACTACAGAAGGGCATTTCTCTCTGGATATCTGTCCACATCCGATGCCTCCACTCCATTGGGATGCTAAATTTGATTTTCATCTTTAAAACATCTTTTGAAAGAGCTACATTCGCAGTTCTGGTGTTGTGATTACAACCACGATGCAAACTCAGCCCATTGCAAGCGGAGTCCCAGCTCTCCAGCCCCAACCATCAATATCTGAGCACAGAAATCAAAGCAAGTCCAAACCTACAAACCTGACCGTCGGAGTCGAAGGCCAGGCAGGCAACCCCGTGGGTGTGAGCATCCTTGAGGACAGACACTGTCTGCACCCGCAGCGAGTCCCAGATGCAAATGTACGGCTCCTTCCCAACCTGACCCGTGGCCACCAACGTTTTGTCCGGGTGAACGGCAAGGCTGAAACACAGCACAGCTGCAATTAGAATCCTGAACCACAAAAACAGTAGAGAAGGTAAAAACAACTCCATTTTTGAGTTCTCAAAAAGTCAGCTCCTGTTGATTTACTGGAATGATGCAACTGCCTTCGTAATTCAGTCTAATTCATTATTTCCTTACAATATGCAGTATGTTTTTCTGAGACCAACATGCAGAATACAATTTATCAGGTAGTAGCATTGTAACTAGAAAAATTAGGTAAAAACATTACCTAATGTGTTTTTAAATACTTCTGATTGATAAGCTGATTGAACACAGACTTGTATCTTAGTTTTTCACAGCTTTATAAAGTCAGTGGATGGTTTTCTACAATTTATTCTTCGTTTGCACATCAGCTCAAATATTCAGAAACACGGACCAGAGGCTGAACAACGGAGATTTTTCACTACGAGCAATACACACAAGAAATCCTCTCATCTTTACAAAGACAGCAATTTCAGAAATAAATTGTTTCACCAGAATCAAACTTCTGTTCCCAACCCTTCAGATAGGAAAAATACAAGGACAGTGTTTCAGTTATCCAGCAAACAGCTGTGAACAATGGCTAAGGGAGCTACAGACGGAATAAGGAAAAAGATCCTATTAATGAAGTGGCACTCAACAGATGGCTTAGGGAGCTGAAGAGTTCTGCCATCCCAGGAGCAGATAATACTAATTATTAAGAAGAATTAATGAAAACACTTCAGGAAGTTGCACAAACATACATATTCAATTTTTTCACGTTAAAGAACAATTCAAAGGGCAATTTTAGCAGAATTTACTGTTTTATCTGCCCCTGCTCATCCCTCCTTTCCTCCACAGCCTTGGGCTGTACATTATACTGTGTCAACTAGTTCACCTGAATGTTAAACCTATAAAGGGAACAAAAGCTGACACCACAAAACCACACAAAGGTGTGATACCTGTAATTAAGTCAGAATATTTTTCCTCAACGATAAGAAGCAGAGGAAAAGATTAATTGGGCTAATGTCTCTCTCTGCTAGAACAGAACTTAATTACCTGTACCAGCCTTCAGCACAGAGCAGTTGTCACACACCAGAACCTCCATTTTTTTCCATTCCGTTAGGAACACGAGCACATTTCCTACCACACCAATCCATCTGTTCTGAAGGGAAGTGGTGTTTGTTTTCTCTCTCTGACACGACAAAGGCAGAGCAGAACTAGGATTAGGGAGCACCATCACTTCTGGCCACAGTGAGCAGAGTGATTCCCCAGCCCTGCCGAGGACACTGTCATGCTCCCCCCCTGCCCACACTCAGCCTGGCTCTGGGATAACCAAGCGCCTATTCCTGGCACACAGAACACTGGGTTCCAGTTTCTGGAACAACCCTTGGGGCTGACTGATACCTGTGTGTGACTTACATGTTCCATATGGGCTAAACAATACAAATTGCACCTATCTAATAGCTCTGCTGTATGGGTCAGGTGCTGCTGGCACAGGCTCAGAGACCTTCCCTGCCTTCTTACATGAGGATAAACTTCATTGCCTGTGTTTTGAGCTGCTAAGGTGCATTTATTCAACTTTTGTAATTATTCAACCTTTGTAATTAGACCATTTCTAATGATACACCACCACTTTTTGCACCACTGGAAAATACTCACATGCTATTACATTTATATGAAAATATGATTAGAAGAGATGAGGCATTCATACAACTGCATTTTATGGTATAGAAAACATATTAGGAGATTAATTCCTGTTCCTTCTACTGGATCTAAGCTGGCTGCGCATAGGAAATTTCACATGAGATTTTCTCCCCGCTTTCCAGATTTGAGGGAAAAGGGCATGAACTCCCCCTTGCTGAAGGGTCAGAGTGGGCACAGGAAGGATCTCAGCCCGCCTCCCCAGGGACTGCACCTTGTCTCTGTGGGAAACGCTGGAGTGGCTGTACATGGAGGGAAAGAGGCAGAGATAACTGCTCTGGAAGTGCCGGTTCCCCTCCTTCCAGGGAAGGCAAAGACAGCCAGGGCACTCCTGGATGCTTCTGAGTAAATTCCAAAGCACTCTGATGTGCCTGCAAAAAACCTCTTTAATCCAAGGGCCTCCACAGGAACATTTTATGCAAACAATCCATTTAGGATGAACCAGGAAACCTTAGGTAATATTTTACCATTACGCCTCATTAATAAAAAGGTTTATTAGGAAGAAGTGCTTTCAAAGAGATACTTTTCTTTCCCTTCCAGTATCAGCAATCCTGAATCTACCATCCAAGGCTAGAACCCTGGTAATTTAGGATAATTAAAGATGCCAGGCACACTTTCCAGCAAGGTCTGCTGAAATGCTTTATCAAAGTCATTAGTGGATCCATCTGGTCTGGGGGCCTTGCCAAATGGCAAACACTTCCTGCCCCCCCACTTTCTGTTGCAGTAATATCCCGCTCCAAGATTGCCATTTTCTTTTATAACCGCATTGGAGTCTCTGGGGACAGGAAGGATTTGTTTCTTGTTTACATGGTATTTCTGTCTATATTGGTTTTCTGCAACAGGTGCTATACACTTGTAATCACATAATACAGACCTGAAGTTTACAACTCAGATGGAACTAAGCAGAAAAGTTTAGATATGGAATGCAAACTGCTCAAGTAGTTGAACATTCAAGTGCTTAATTGAATCGAATGCTAAATTGCAATTTCTGTATTTAAATTGTTCCCCAACTGCAGATAAAATAGTTTTTCTTTCATAAAACCCATAGCTGAGGAACCAGAGAATTACAGATGCTAGAAAGAATGGATGAGTGGCAAGGACAAAAAGGGATGAGGGAATTGATAGTTCAGGAAGTTTCAAGGGGAGAAGAGAAAGCTCAGGGAAGGTTTAATGACAGTCTTCTCTAACCTCAAAAGCAGCTTCAGAGAAGGTGGAGCTGCTCTTTTCACAAGGAGGCACAGGGAGAGGACAAGAAGCAAGAGACAGGAGCTGCTTTGTGGGAAATACCGTCAGAC
>WEKX01024523.1:0-13673 GCA_013390025.1 Pitta sordida
AAACACATAGGCAAAACCCACCAGGCAATGCTGTAATGCCTCCATACTCCTCTCAGTGGTGGACACTGAGTTAAACCGCTGGGTGGTAGGTCACCATCTCTACCCCACTGGGCTGAATGAAGCCTGAGGGCCTTGGGACTCCCACCACTGTGCAGAATGCACCAAGGACTCAATGCTCCCTCCATGTGGCAACTCACCCTCTGCTACCATGGCCAGCTCCAGCCAGGGACATGCCCAGTTCACGGGCAGCTGGGACCAATGAACTTGACCACACTCCCCCAAGCAGACAACAGCGTCTTTTTCACCAACCCCAGACCAGGGTGTGAGATCCTCTCAAAGGAAGGATTACTATTACGATTCCAAAAGGGTTGGAGCCATGTGGCACTTCTGCCTAACAGTTTATTCTATTGATACACAACGACTCCTCCAACCATAAAAACAATTCTACTCTCTTTCTGCCAGAAAGATGACCCAAGGGCCTAAAAAAAAGCCAGAAGACCTCAGCAAAGCAACCCAACATTGTGCAGAGCCTTCCACATGCCTGTGTGGAAGAACAGAAAAGAAAAAAGGAAAAAAAAATAAATAAATCAATGGAAGTGGTAGCTAGAGTCCATCTGCACCTAAATTATCCACCAGAGAATCAAGAGACTGTGCTGTTGAAATTTATCCTCTTAGTCCCCCAAACCAGCACGCGAATCAGAAAAGGGAACAAACAGAAGAAAAAAGAAAAAAAAGGCATTCATCCACTCCCAATACCTGGGCAGAGGGTCTGTGATCAGACAGTGCGCACACAGAAATACGTAGATCTGTGAAAGACTTCAAGTGTAGAGGAGCAGAAAATGGAGCCAAAATTGCCACAAAAGCTGCTTATGCTTTTGGGTTTATACATTTTATAAAGCTAGCTGTTTAGGAAGAGGAGAAAAGTTCTCTTTTTTTATTTTCCATCAAAAGAAGCCACTGTCACTTCATTTAGGTCACCTCTGCCTACACAGGGGCATATTTCCCTTTTGCATAACTTAGTTATTTATAAAATCTCTGGGCACTTTCATCTTTACCAAGTACAACATCCTGTGAAACAGCAGATAATCATTAATGACTTGTACAGCTTGTGAAAAGAGGCGCAGAGAAACTACAAGCCCTGTATTCATTTATGCTTCTTTCTATCATCACAAAGTTACGTATGTAATCTAAAGTAATAATCTGGTATTTCTCAACAGGTATAAACCCACACCTACTGTGTGTATCTATCTAATTTAGGCACACATTTTAGGATGGCGCCTCTTTCTACCACCTACAAAGCATCTTGGTAACCAGTCAAAACTAGATACACAACTATTAGACCAAATGTCTAAACAGAGATTGCCCAAAGTTAATTGAGACAGGCCTCCACTATAAAGAAGGCAGAAAATCAGTAACAGGATAGAAAAGTTAATTTGCATCTCAGGGTCCTGGGCAAACTACAGGTATGATCATTCCTACACTGCATTATTTCATAATCTCTTATTTGGCACGTTTCTGCTTGGTAGCAGAGGACATTTGTAGGAGAAGCACTGTTGGAAGTCACTCACACTGTGCATGTTTTTAAAAACACAGGTTTTTCACTCAGGCTGAACAGCCAGCAAGATGCCTGTGCCCCAAAGCACACAGCATTAATGCCAGTTCCTCACGCTCTGTGGGAGCCACTGCAGGGCTCAGTAGTGTTGGGGTGCTACAAATTGGTCAGCCCAGATTTGTAAGGGTTCTGTAGGATGCTTCCTTAGACAGCTGGAAGGCAGATGTCTGGCAAGTCTAAGAATAAACAGAGATTATCAGTTCAAGCTCAAGCCTAAAAAAAGAACTTAAAAATGCTAATCCATGTGAAACAGCAAATTCCCATATCTTTGCCAATGTTTTAATTCGAGTTAGCCAAGCTAAGCTGAAAACACAACTCAGCAGGCGCAGAAAGATGCTCACTGTAAGTGGAGGCCATGAAAAAGGCATCTGGTCTGCTACCACATGACGTGCCTCTCTGGCTGGAGATGGTTCAAGAAGAAATCCGAGGGATGGATGAGGCAGAGCGTGCAACGAGGATTTCACTAACTGGGGAAATGATGTTCTGGCAGAGCGAGATGAAGGCAACAACAGCACCGCAGTCAGGCTCCTCTGTTCTCCTCTGCGACATCCCCACATCTGACTTATTATCAATGGGCAGCTGCTGCAGAAATTGAAGCAATGCTGAAATGACAACTCTATTAAAGGGGCAGATGGTCCTATGAGCAAATGGTTCGCCAAGGACTGGGTAGGTATCAAACACATTTCTCAATGATTCAAAAATGACAGCTGATGTCCCAAGAGACAAAATTTCAAAGTGTTACTGTACCGTGTAGCCAGGGGCCAGGAATATTCTTGAGTATGACCTGACTTAAAAATCCAATGAAGCTGATCCAAACACATCAGTATGGTTAGAATCCTTGCTAGCAGCTTTTACGGCAGACGTGGTTGAAATGTGCCATTTTGGGAAGGCAGCCAAACTGCTTAGACATGGAGTACAGCTGCACCATAAAGCCATTCTAGCTTTCTGGATGGATTATCATTCATAATGAAGTGGGGAAAGGGAGAAAAATGAAGGCAAGAGAAGCCAAAGTAAACCATATTTATCCTAGAAAATGTGCTGCTTTTTCTAAAACATTGGAAATCAGATTAAGACAAAGTTTAAGGGACAAAACATTGACTGTAAATTAGTTTTCCTGTTACCTTCATAGAAAATGAAATTCAAATTGATGTATATTGTCACTTCACCCTATGCACAAAGGACTATGAAAGCCAAAAAACAATGCTTATTTCAATTTTCTCCCCGCCTTTTAGTAAGTCAGATGTGATGTACTCAAGGATATCCTCAGAGCGTGGGTCAATAAAGTAGAACTCCACAGCTGATCTCTGGCAAGAGCAGTAGTCTCTAAGGCTTTCAAGAAACCATCTGTGAAACCTACCAAAACCAAGACACAACTAACCAGGTTCAAAGCAAAAAAAAAACCCCAAAAGCCCCCAAAAACCCCACCACAAACAAACCCAACATTCAGAGGATGTAGGGGTTAAAATTCACATGAAGCTCATAACATAGCAAGAACATGGAGTATCTTCCTTCACTGTTGAAGGGGGAAATGCCAAAAGAGCAGTAGTCCTTACCACAGTCATTCCTTCAGGGTTAACCCTTCATCTGCAGGGAACAAACCTTGGCAAAAATAATTTTCACTGCAAAACAGATCACCCAACTTAAGCTTGACCATATGAGTACAGACCTTTTCCTAATCTTGGACAGTGTAAAATATTACCTCAGTGTAGCTATCCTACAGGCATCCCATACCATTAAGCCAACCTTTACTCTGCTATTTTAAGGCACTGACATTTACACTGGAAAAATAACAAGGCTTAAAAAGAGCTCTTCTCTATATATGTATGTATGCATGTGCACACCTAAGCATCATGGGTTCAGAGGGCACAATGCTACTTACTGCCACGAACAGTCCCTGCAAATTCATGCTATTGTTCTTGGCAACACTACAGCTGGAAATGGTCGCAGGGTTGGGACCATGTGGTAAACCATTTTGTCCACAAAGCACGACAAAGTGCTGTGTTATTTCAACCCACCCTACCTCTGCTTTCTGTAAAGTGCCATGTGTATTTCCTGTACTAGTTATCAATAAAATAATAACAGCAGTTCATAGTAGTGGTTTACAAACATATTTCCATCTCTGTGCCCAGTGAATATTCCAATTGGCACCTGTGATAGTTCTTGTGCGTGGTGAATTCTGCAGGTCTCCAGTTCCACCTTCCAAGCTCAGCCCACTCAAAGTCTACAGGGCACCCATGCACTGGGGGCATTTCTGGTTTCAGCATTTAAAGGAGGACAGAGTAGACAGAGAAAAGGCACACAGACAGGCAACTGCATTGCTTAAGGGGACAGAGGAGCTGCTTTACCAAGAGTCACAGAAAAGTTCATGAGTCTTCAGCTTAAAAAGGAACAGTCTCATAGGGGATGTGACCAAGCTTTACAAAATTATTAAGTCTGTGGATAAAGTACTAATAGACCTGGTTTTAACTAAATTCAGTATTATCTGTGGAAGGCATTCACCAAAGCCAGCAGGAAATAATTTAAAATTAATAAAAGAAGACACATTTCTACTGAGATGGTATTGAATTTCTGGAATTTGTTGCCACAGTGATGACCTGCAATGTCTGCCACAGGCAGACAGTACCAGCAGGTTCAAAAGAGGATTAGACAAATCCAGGGACAATAGGTCCATAAACAAACAATACAGAGAATAGGCAAGGATGCTCCTCCTAATAATTCCCAATTCCTCCTAATAATTCCCAATAATTCCCCATTATGAGTGGTGGATGCAGGAGAGTACAAGGGAGCAGACTGCAGACAGGGGCCAGGCTCCTGTGCTCTACCTGATCAGCATAACTTTTGAGCACTGTTAAAAGAAGAATCCAGGGCTAGCTATGCACATTGGTTTGACACAGTGGGTATTTATCTCACATTTTTATGCCTGATTGCTAGGTTACTGCTAGTTTGAGGGCCTCAAGCTGAGATTGATTTCCAGTGTCCATTATCTCCCTTGCAGCTCTGAGTGCTCCGACAATCTCTGGTAATGGTCATCCAAAAAAGACAGCATTGATAAAGCCCAGTGAATTGAAAGGCTATATACATTTTCTCCCTTTACCCTATCTCAAGGGAATTAACTCCCTGGCACATAAACACTCTTTTACACAACAATAGGTTGGACTAGATGGCCTTCAAGGTCTTTTCCAACCTTATCAATACTGCATACATATTTGTTGTTATTTCCCTTTCACAGCATTAATAATCCTGGTGAACTCCCTTCAGAGATCTCCCTGACAGACAGATGCCCATCCCTCTTCAAACCTGATTTTACCCTGAGAATCCCAGCTCACCCATTTCTCCAGCAAGGCTTGTTTTTATTATTCTGAACAGAGACTAGATTATAATACAGCAACCTGATTGAAGTTCAGTGCTACCCTTAAGCGGTCCACATGACAGCCCGGCATCATGGGAACACATGTTCTCCATGGTGCAGCAAAAAGTATCAGGATTGACGTTGGAAACATTAATTACAAACATGCCTGGCAGGCCTGGAGCTCACATGCTCCAAACAAGAAGAGCAGAAGGACAATGAGATTATACGTCATCAGATGTCAGAGGATGTGGAGGGTAGTCCCCTTGCCAACTCCACTGCTTTTGTTTTTCTGTTGTAATAATTACCTGGCATGCAAAGCCTTTGTACAAACACTGTATGAAGCTTATATATTCCATCCTGTAAAGGAGCTACTTTATGTATAGTGGTCACCTAGCAAGGTGACACTGACACTAGTGGCAGGAATAATTCAGTTGGCTCTTCTCACTCTTCTTTTAACTTTCACCTACATCTAATCTTTTACCATACTGTTAGGTCAGAGCAACTCCAGTTGACCGTAGAAGACCAAGTCTAGTTAAATATTACAGGAAAAAAACCCAAACATCTTTGAATTATTACTTCTTGGGTTTTTGTCTTTGTCATGAAAACGGATCTTGACACTTCAGCTCCACACATCATTTAGTCATATAAACATCCATATGAAACACTGGTCACAATGACAAACTTACTGTCATATCCAGTAAGACCCTGAGCCTCAGGAAAGAGCGAAACAGACTCCTGAGTCACCAGTGAAAAGAGCATGACCTTCGAAACTTGAAAAGTCTGACTCATCCTAGTCTGGGGCATCTTAAACCTCCATGGATTATTGGCTTGCAGTTTTGTTTCATATGTTATGAAAAAATTAATCAAGAAACCACTCATAGTTTTGAGAAATAGAGAAGGTTATTTAAAGTGTGCCAGAAGCTGTTGTGTGGGAATATTCCTAAAACCAGGACAGTCCTGCCCTGAAGTCAGGAAAGTTTGTAACTTGCTACACAGCTAAAGCACCCCTGAAGCAGCTTGAGCCCACTTGCAAAGCCAGTAAGACTTTTTATAAAGCAACTGATATTTCATGAAGTTGGGCACTTGCAGTACCCAAACTATGATCAAGTCAACCCTTTCTCTAGTGTCTTCTTGGTCATATCACTGTACCTTCCCTGGTACAACACTGGCAAAGGTGACAAGAATTAGGCCATCCCCTTCAAGAGCAAGTAAAAATACATACCAAAACACATACATAAAACTATTTGTAATTGGTCCCTTAGGATCCTCAAGGTCCTTGACCACCATGAAAATGCCGATGACTTCCTTGGGATTACTCCTGATTTACGCAGAAAAGTCAAGGCCTTCTCTAGCTTCATACTGTCAGTAAAACAATCAGCCAACTATTACAAGAGAATAAAGTTAAAAGAGGGGACAGGGCATATGTTTACACTTAAAAGCTTTTTTACTCTAAGGCAAAAAAACATCAGTGTTTCCAAAATACATCCACGGGAGGTCTCTTTGCAACAAACACGGTTGTTTTTAAGTTAGCTTTATCCTACATGGTAAGCAAGGCAGAACAAAAATTCTTTCCGTTGCCTCTACCATTACTACTGCTGTAGCCTCTCTCTACCACCACCAGACCTGCACCATCTTGGTGTGTCTACACAGCAAGAAGAAGTGTAATTGGACTTCACAGATCCACCTCCACACAAGGCTTTGAACTCATCAGCTGAAGAAGTTACAGCAGGCTTCATGAAGGGTACAAGCCTACTTACAGGCCTAGACATGTATCTACTACCAGCTACCCTAAGCTAAATAAGCCCATGCTACTATGTCTTTACTGATGTTACTCCCTGCCCTGACTACATTAGGGCTAGCATGGATAAACCCACCAGTCACACAGCATCATGCCATCCTGTCCAAGGAATCAGCCTCACACATGTTTGCGGCTTGCCTAAAAAATCTTGCCCCAACTGGTGGCTTCCTTCACCAGCACACCCCTAGCAGGACTGCTGCTAGAACTTCTGTCATATGGAAAGTTTCCACATCTGCCTGAAAAAGTGGTGACTTGCTACTGTCATCATCATCGATAGCCAAAATCTGTGCTGTGCCTGGGAGAGGGGAAAATGGAAACAAGAAAGACAAAACAGTGATGAGAGTCGCCGCCTCTTACGTGGGAGACCGGGAGTTTGATTCCTGCTGGGGAGGCAGCAGTGCTGNACTTTGATTCCTGTTGGGGAGGCAGCAGTGCTGTTTAAGAGTTGGACTTGATGATCCTTGTGGGTCCCTTCCAACTCAGAATATTCTGTGTGCTTCTGTGAAACAAAATTTCCTCCACCCCCCTTGGTTCCTCCCATTTGCTATTTCTGAGTCTCAGTCTACTGCATGTATTATCAGCCTGTCTCCCAAAAGTTTAAGCAGGGTTTTCACACAGCAACACTGGCAGGAAAGCCAGCTTAAAAACAACACAGAAACAGGACAAGTAAGACTGTGAACCATCTCAGGAGGGAGCTACGTTCTTGTTCCATGTTTACAGACTACACTGAGTTCACATTGGACTCCCATATGCTTACATAGTACACATATAATAGCAACTCAAAAACACCAGCCAAGGGCAAGGCTTTTAACTTGTTTCTCCAACTTGAGTCAATTGCATGTAGATCATGACCCTCCAGTCACAGGATAAGAAACTTCTTTTTGGAGCACTGTCAAAGTGTAAAGAGAGCCACCACACTCTCACACCATGTAAAGGTGGTCACCAACCACTCTTCACATCCCACAGCTACTCCAGTCACTCATTTCTGTTCCCAGAATGTATCTTCCAGACAGAATCAAAAGTGATTTACATCTCAGCAGGAAGCCCACGTCCTTCCAGGCACTACTGGCTCTGTTCCCTTTATTTAAACAAAGGATTTTCCCCCCCAAAAAAAACCTGCAAGGAGAAAGGGGCTCTTCAGCTGTTTTCTTCTGTGGTTTGCTTGCAGCAGTCTCTTGCTGGAAGCATGCAGGGCTCATGCTGGTGCTGCTCTAGCTGGAAATACAGGCAGGAGATATTTCCCGATGATTTAGTATATACTCTTTGCATGTATATGAGGTGATAAGTAGTTTAGTACTGTTTGCTCTGCAGAATGTACTTCCCCCCAAATGCTCTAATGATAAAGCTATGCCCCAACAATGGCTGGAAAGTTTCCTGAAATTTCTTTCTTACAGCACCAGAGTATGTGCTTTTGTGCTAAAATTTAAGCAATTTTGTTGAACTTGCAATTTCCTCCTTTCTTTGCACCCAATAAAGTCATAAGCTCTCAGAGGAAGGAATGTATGTATTCACACCCTTCAAATACTGTTGTTTTGGCCTTGAAAGGTGCCTACAATGCTACAGAAAAATAAATAACAAACTTGTTTAGATCACTGACCTGGATCTGGACTAGGCTGTGGCAAATCTCCCTGCTCCTTACAGCCAGGAAAGGCAAAAGAATTAGTGTCATTCAAGGCTAAAACGCTTTACAAAAGAAACCGTAATCCAGGGTTGACCACATCATATGCTTCCACATCCTGCCAGTCCCTGCACCCTACAAAAGCTTCCAAAGCAAAAAAAGAACCACCAAAAGAAACAGAGCTAACTGTGAGAGTCCTAAATACTCTTGTTCCCTGAGCTCATGCCAGATGCTGTCTCCTTTAACATAAGGGATATCTAAGCGAAACAGAGAAGGTAGGTACTGGGGGAATGCCACATGCTGAATCACAAAAGCTGTAAGCACAGCCTGATTTAGCTTAACGAGATAGAAGAAATTAATGCCATCCTCCTCAAATCCCTTTTGGACACAGAACGGGCAGCAGCATAAAGTAGTCACCAGTTACAGAGTTACCTGGGGCAGAGAACAGGCCACCGGCAAGGAAACAATAAAAATTTCTTCCCTGTGAGACAGAACTGACCACATCAATGATGAATTTACTCTAGCAACTATTTCCCTGGGTAGTTACCGTACCAGAGTATTTCTTGGCAATTCACAAGAAGCAACTCCAGTTTCTCTGTGCCTGAAGTGTTAAGCTGATGCCTCACATACAGATGATACTTTCAGGCAGCACAAAGACTGGTTACTGCTAGAGAGCAGGTAACCTGAAGGCTGAGGAGGAGAGGGGCATTCTCACTGCAAGACCTAGATAACACACACATACTGGTAAGGCTTCTGCAGGAGAGAAGGGGGAACTGCAGACAGACACTGATGTTCGCTTTTTCCCAATTTTTCCTGCTGGACCTCAGAGAAATCAAATCACTATGCCTAGTAACAACTCTACAGTCTTTTTGTTCCAGGGGAAGAATATATCAGTTTTACTGTGCCAAATTCTGGTTTGGAAAATTACCATTTACCTACAAACTTCCCTATAATGACATCAAGCATGGTGTTTAAGAGAAGACTCGATGAAGAGCTCAGTGACATGGTCTAGTTGGTGGGGAGTTGGACTAGGTGATCCTGAGGGTCCCTTCCAACTCGGAGTAACCTGTGAGCTCCCTCCCTTGGCTCAGTTACTTTGGGCAGCGCTTCCTTGCGCTGCTTGACAAGAGGCACCTTTCAGCACTGAAAAGCCAGTATTTCAGAAACTGGTGATTGAGCCCTCAGTGTCCATGGGAGGAAACAAAAAAGAGATCAAAAATACCCTTGTAAATCAGAATAAATGCTTTACAAAATATGTATTTGCCAGATCCAAAAGAATCACAAGAGGGGTTCAGATTGAATGCAATTCAGCAAAGCATGAATTTTAACTGCAGGATGCATTTGGTTCTTGCTAGAAAGGACAAGAGGAAATGGCCTCAAGTTGCACCAGATAGGTTTATACTGGAAATTAGGATAAGATTTCATCACCAAAAAGTGAGGTACTGGGACTGGCAACCAACCTGTGGAAGGGGTTGAGTCATCATCTCTAAGGGTATTTAAAAGACAGTGCAGGTGTGGCACTTAGGGACACCGGTTTTGTGGTGGACTTGCAATGCTCATCAGCTAGACTCACATGCTGCTTAAGTCTTCAGAATTATGGAATCGGTTTTTTTACTAATGACAACGAAGCATATGATGCAGCATATCCTCTCTGATTCTCCAGGGTCCTAAATGACTCCACCACTTCAGTTCGTAAGTGCAGAGACACTTTCTATGACTATATTTAGAGAGGGTCTGGAAAAGTGATATCACCACTGGAATGAGGAAGTATTTGTTCCTTGACTGGAAACACATGATGATGATGTAAAGGTACTACATATTTGGAGAGCTCTATTTATATGGTTATTTCCTGAATCTCAACATGACTCAGAGAATCTCAGGATGTAACAGGGTGACACCACCATAGTCTGTGGGAATCATTGCCAAACTTTTCCTCAAGTTTGACCAAGAGCAAGTTACCATAGCTCTGTAAAGCAAGACTGAGTAATGGATGCTGAAATTGAATGACTTGACCAGTTTGTTACCAACAGATTTAAAACTGCATTATTAGTGGTAGACCAGTGACAGAATTATGTGGGAAATAGCCAATAACTGCAGTATAATAAATATGCAAGGGCACTTGGCATAGAGTGAAATTTGATTTCACTAATTGCTGCTTGTTGTAATTATTCTGCTGTTACGGATCAGTAACTGCTTTCCCAAAGCAAATGGCTCCTGCTTCTTGACAGGTTGGGAATTTTTGTGAGAATCAGTTGTTTAGAAACTTTCTGTAAGGTTTACAAAGGCAGAGGAGATTCAGCTGCTGAACAAGCTCCCAGGAGCAAATATCGTGAACTCAGCCTGAATGTTTCCCAAAAGGAAACCTTTCCACTCAGACAAGAACAGGTCTCTAGTGAAGGGAACAGCATTCAGTCATTTCCCTTTCTTTTTAACTTTAAAAAATGAGATCACAACTCTCTGTACTCTTAAGAGAAAATAGCCAGAAGCCCTATGACTGCAACCAAGCTGACGTAACAGGCTGAGGAAGAACAGGGCAAAGGTTATTAGAAAGAGGAAGGAAAATAAGAAAAATGTCATACCTACAAGTGTCGGTGATTGTGCTGAATTACACCAGGGCTGTTAGAAACAGCAGTAAGGCATTAGCATTCCTCATTTCGTATTAATACACTTAACAGATCTGGATCACTTTTGCCAAGACAAGGCAAAATCCAGACTGAAATGCAGGTAATCTGAAACAAGAGGCTCTTTGTGTATGACCCTCTTGTTTCTGCTCCAGCCTTGTTTCCAGAACTTAACCATACCTGTAATGACTGGACTATATTCTACACTGTACTACTCTATGTACCAGCACAGGAATCAAGCAGAGCACATACTGTTATCCCAGCAAAATGGCAGTAGCTTTACACTTGCTTTGCACGAAACAGACAAACAGAATAGTAAATTCAAGTCATATTATAGTTTATATTTGACTAACAGACTTCTTGGGAAGTTTAATATTTAATGAAATGACACAGTAATGAAGAAGTGCTACATTGCTCAGTTCTTAAGGGCAGAAATTCCCATTGATTACAGTTGAAATCTTTCACAGAATTGCAAAGAAAGCCCACACTCCTCCCTAATGAAGCAGTAGTACTGGCACTGAGCAATTAATCATTGTGTAAGGTTTTTGTCTCATTACTCTCACACAAGACATTAATTCAATTGTTGGTGCCAAGATTAGAGAGCTAATATAACCACTGATTGCTAATATTCTTTATCACACAAATATCATAAAGCATTAATCATATAGCATTCAGCATCACTAATGTGACCTTATAATACTACAACAGTAATAATAAAATTGCTCAGGACACGTAAAAGCCAAAATTTTATGACTGTCCAAACCTGATTTCTCCTGCTTTACTCATGCTTTCTTATCCTCCTCTCCCATGTTCTGTGATGCTCTTACATACAATAATCTGATCAGGTTTTCTTTCCCCCTCCATATCTTATGTCTGGCTAAGTTTATTTGCAGTTTCAACTGTACAGGAACCGATGACACACAAAAATGTATAACTATTTCCAAGCTCCACACTTTCAGTGTGAACAGCATATCCACAATATCTAGCCTTCAGCTGAAGCACAATACAGTAAAAGGGATTGTTTCACTTTGAATCGAATTTTGCCTCCTCTTGCTTTTCATCCTGAGGACAACATAGCTCATAACTGTACCATTAGCTGTCATCCTGGATATGCGCTGCATTTAGGTCTACAGATCTGGATTATGCTGAAGGTCTTGCAGAGACAGAGCTTCTCCTGATTTCCTCAGCTCCACAGGAGGATACTTTTCTTCCAGATCAGAAACATGCCTCTCTGCAGTTTCACTTGAAAAGGGTTAAGCAAAATAACAAAACGGGTCTGTTGTTCCCAAGCAGAACTAACTGCAAGCAGTGTAGCTAGTAACAGAAAACTCACTTTAACATAGGCTAATATGAGATGTGAATTTAACGCAGAGGTGTAGACAGTATATCCTGAATGTGTTTTCTACAGTGTTTCTACAGTTCTTCCTTTCTCAGGCATCTGGGACCAAACATCTCAGTGACTCCAACATCATTTCATCCAGTCCCAATAAAAAGGAGCTTGATCTCTTCCATTTAAAGGGCTTTGGCAAAGATCACAGTCCAAGCCTGTCACTATCACCAGCTCTCTGAGATGCATTCTTGCATCCAAGTTATCTTTTGTTCCAAGGCCTCCAGTGTAAGCTTATCTTTGATTTCAAGCCCTTCCATCCCTTACCCTCACCCTGTCTATCATTCCTCACTCACTGAGGCCTCAATTCCTGCTTCTGATCACTCTGTGAAGCATTCTGCTATCACCCAATTAGCACATTTTCCAACAAGTGCTTTCTGCTTTCCTTCATCCTGCCCTTCCTACTGCTATCATTTGTCTCTTCCATTTTTAGAGGTATCCACTTTTCAGTGCCACCCCTATCAGAACTGACATTTGGCTTGGGAAAAATGATACGCTCTCGTCTTCTCTGCCCTCCCCTATTTACTATCTACACCCAACTGTTGTACGTTGATTTCTGTTAAGATGGAAAGCTCATCAGACAGAATCAGCTTTCTGCTCTGTGCTGACACACTGCCTAGCATAGTATACTCCTGCTCATGTGCCAGATAGGGCCTATGGTATTATAACACGTAACATGACAACGTGCTTTATCTATGTTCCATGTAATTAATGGTAATACAGTGTAGATCTACTATATGGTCACATGCATCTTCCCTTGTTCTGAAAACAAGTAGTCTGTATACCAAAACAGCCAAGAGGTAGAAACAAATAAGCAAAATATGCCACTGCCTTTTCTATTTGAACATAAATCTGAAATTTTAAAGTAATACTTCTACTCTAAAATATAAATATCCTAATTTAGTTTAGCAGCCACACGGAGCATCGGAAACAATTAGTCTAAACTCTTGAGTAGTTCTTAAAACATCTCCCAAGTATTGACAGATTCCACAGTCTGTCTGTGGTGGAAACAGTTTTATCTGCATCATGCCTTATTTTAGCTTAGCTTACTCCATTCTTCTTCATAGAAGAAACTACACGGGTGTAAACCACTTTCATTAACTATACAGCGGCAACAGTATTACAGTTATACCTCCTCCATCGCGAGGAAAGGGACAGGCCAATGCTGTCGCGAAACCCAAACCTCACAAAGAAGTGCAGGTCGTTAATATGCATGCAGGCCATGCCCATTGCTCCACCCACCCACCCCCGAATTCCACCAGGCTCTGGGCAATTTTTTGCTTCTCCC
>WEKX01024526.1:1018-18184 GCA_013390025.1 Pitta sordida
CTTACCCCCACGGGAGGAGACCTGTTCCCACTCCCCCTCATCGTCGAGGTTTCTTTCTCCTACCTCTTACTGAGGAATGTGAGTTGCATGTGGATGCTCAGGCTCCCAAGAGTCCCCAGAGGCTGGGAGCGCACTGTCCCCCAATTCTCCTTCCTTTGCATTACCTTGATTATTTCTCAGCCTTTCCACCTCTTCCTTTATCTTTGTTATCATGGAGAGCAGGTCATTTACCAGCTCACAGTGGACATGTGTTTTGCAGGCTGTCCTCCTGGTCAGCACTCAGGCTCAGGCATTCCCTGCAGCCAGGGGTCTGGACAGCCACATCCACTGACACAGGGGTAGTTTGGGTCGGAACCTCCCTTGTGGCCTTGACCCCAACTTTCATCCATCTGATTCTGGCCATGACTGACAGGAGGAGGAAGGAGAGATAGCACCTGCCAAGACCGTGCCTGCTACCCTGCCTGCTTGCCCTGCTCATGCCAACTGCCGTACACACTGCCTCTTAGTTGCTTACTTACGAGCCCCCTGCGGTTGCCCAAGCCCCCCCCAGTTAATGTCCCTTTCAGCCTTGCTCCTGTTCGTTGTGCTCTGTTTCACCGTGCTCCCAGGAGAGTTAATGGTTTAAGTACCCACAGGTGGGAGGTCTTGGCTCCCTGTACGCCCCTCCTCCGCGAGCCCCCAAGAGTCCAAGGGGAGATCGGCTGCTTTCAATTCAACTGCCTTTGTCCTTTATGGGGAGAGACATGACTTCAACTTGTCAGAAATTAACAGGGAGCATCACACAGCTGGTACAACCTGGCCCAGAAGATTCCTAAAAAAAAAGGATGGAACTTTAGGGAACAGATCCTAAGGGAGCTGACTTGGAAAAATACCCTCCTTGGTTTGCTTCTTGTCAACAGAGTGGATCTCATGAGCAAAGTGGCCATCTTGGCCACAGCAATCACAAAGTTATTTGGCTTAAAATCCCTGCTTCAGGCTGATCAGGGAATTAGTAAATAAGGTCCCCATGAATAATGTTTTTGCAGGTACTGGGGTCCATCAGTGCTGGTCACATTTTAAACATCATCTGCTAAAGGCACAGGAGCATGTAATTCCCAAACATCAGAAGGAGGCAGAAGGCTAGCATGGATGAGCAGAGATCTTCTCTTGGAAATAAGGCAGAGAAAGGAAGGTGTATGCCCAGTGAATGCAAGGTCAAGTGACATGGGAATAATTCAGAGACACTGCTTGCCACTGTAGGGAGAAAATTCATGTGGCCATAGATGGAGTTGAAGATGGGTAGAAATATGGGGGAAAATAAAAAGAGTAGTTTAAATTATATTAATGGCCATAGGCAACATAGAAATCATTGGCCTCTTATAGGATGAAAAACAGGAACAGAGTGAAGGCAGATGTGTTTATGCTTTCTTTGCCTCTGCTTTCAACATGGATAATGGACCAAGGGAGTTTCAGTGCCCTGAGCTGGAGGACCATGACTGTGAGAATGACCTGCTCCCAGTCACTCTTGAAATTGTGAGGGATTTTCTGTTCCATCATGACCTCTTTAAGTCTACAGGGCCTGATGGGATTCATTCCAGAAGAGTCAAAGAGCTGGTTAGTATCAATCCAAAACCTCTCTCAGTGATTTTTGAGAGTCCTTGGGAATCTGGAAAGGTTCTAGTTGACTGGAAGCTAGTGAATGTTGTTCCAGTTTTCAAGAACAAGAAAGAAAACCCTGGAAACTACAGGCCTGTCTGTCTCGCTTCAGTGCCCAGTAAATTTTTGGATAAGAATATTCCGGGAAGTATCGAAAGACAATTCAGTCATCCATCACAGCCAATGTGGCTTCATGAGAGGAAATTTTTGCTTATTCAACATGATTTCTTTATTTGACAAGCTAACCCACTTAGTTGATCAAGAGAAATCAGTTGATATAATCTTTTTGGATTTCAATAAGGCTTTCAATACTGTGTCTTACAGTCTCATTCTGGACAAAATGGTCAGCACACAGCTGGATAAACACATCATGAGGTTGGTGAGTAATTTTCTCACGGGTCAAGGGGAATAATGACTGGGATCACATAAGACTGGTGACCTGTCACTAGTGGGGTTCCTCAGGGCTCTGTCTTAGCCTTGGTGCGCTTCAGCAGCTTCATAAATGACTTGGATGTAGAACTGGAAGGGACAGTTTGAAGATGACACAAAACTCAGAGGAGCTATTGACTCCCTTGAAGGCAGAGAAGCCATGCAGAGGGACCTCAACAAATTAGAGGACTGGGCAGTCATCAAGCATATGAAGTTCAACAAAGGGAAAGTGTTGGATTCTGCACTTGGGATGAGACAACCCTGGATGTATATACAGACTGATGAATGAGATGTTGGAAAGCAATGCTGCAGGAAGGGACCTGGGGATCTTGGTCGATGGCAAGTTGAATATGAGTTAGCATTGTCCTGGCAGTCTGGAGGGCCAACCATGTCCCGAGGGGCATCAGGCAAAGCATTACCAGCCAGCTGAGGGAGGAGATCGCTCGGCTCTGCTCTGCACTGGTGTGACCTCACCTTGTATATTGTGGAAGGGTTTGGGCACCAAAAATAGGAAAGATATTCAGCTCTAAGAGAGCATCCAAAGGAGGACAATGAAGGGGATGCCATATGGAAAGCAGCTGAGTTCTCTAGGTTTGTTCAGCCTGGAGAAGAAGAGACTGAGGGAAGGTCTCATTGCAGTTACAACTTCCTTGTGAGGGGAAGAAGAAGGGCAGACACTGATCTCTTCTCTGTGGTGACCAGTGACAAGACCTGTAAAAATGGCCTGAAGCTGTGTCAGAGGAGGTTTAGTTTGGATATTAGATAAAGATTCTTCACTCAGAGTGTGGTTGGGTACTGGAAGAGGCTTCCCAGGGAAGTGGGCACAGCACCAAACCAGACAGAATTCAAGAATGATTTGAACAACATTTCTGGGCACATTTTGTGACCCTTGAAGATGGTCCTGTGCAAGACCAGGAGTTTGACTAAATCATCCTTGTGGGTCTCTTCCAACTCAGCATATTCTGATTCTGTGAAAAGAATGAGACTGTCATTGTGTGAATTAAGAAAAAAAAAGGAAAAATATAATCAGATAAAATATAAGCCAATTAAACTCTGCACTGTCTTGTGTGTTTGTGTGTATGGTATTTGGTTTTGGGGGGACTTTTTGAGCCTCTCAGTGTTCAGTTTATTTGTATATGTTTCAGTAACACAGCATGTAAATTATTCATAAACTTCCATAATTTTTATAAGTAATAAAGTAGGTGAGATTACAAAGCCTAAAATACTTATAGGCAACTCAGTTCTTTTATACAAGTGGCAAACCCTAAATCATAGCAAAGAGTTTTCCTTGCATGCCACTATCAAATATAATATTTAAGAAAATATCATGTACCATGTACATGGGGAAACCGACAATGTTCTAAATGAAGAGAAAACATCAAACATTTTGAGATATTGTCATCCTGGGTAAACAAAAGCTTTTAATTAATTTCAGAGTAATATGCCAGTTAAGGTTTTTGATATAATAATAGTAAAAGTCCTATGTAAAATTAAATGTTTTAGTTCTGTTCAGTTCCCTCTTTATCTTGACCACAGCAGAGCCATTGCTATCCCATGATGCGAACTGAGCAAATGCTGCTCCATGGATCAGCCAGCCTGGCATGCCTGCAGCATACACTGCTGGAGAGGCTGCCAGCTTGCAGTGATCTTTGCAAACCACAACATGTTACTAGCCTTTGTGCTGTTTGTGATTTGTGCAGCAGAGAAAAAGAGAAGATACAGAAGAGGAAAAAGGAGCTGCAGGGTATAGAGAGGTGTAATTTTCTCATTCGAAATTATTTCAGTGAAGCTGTCCTTTGTTTCCACAGAGGCCTCTGGCTTTTGCCCAGTAGAACAAGACTAAAACCTGTGGTGAAATAGGTAATCTCCTCCGTTTGCTTTGTCTTCCAGGCAAAGCATCAAGAAGTAGGTAAAAACTTTTACTGCTGACAATAAATGTGGGCAAACTCCATTTGCTTGCATTTACCCCTGATTGCCTCACTGCCTAAAGCTGCCTCTGCTTTCAATCATGGTCAGTGCCACGGACCGTATCTCTCTCAGGCACTCAATGACCTGGAACCAGTCTGGCTAAAAGATTAACTAAGCTCTGGTGTGGAGGCAATAGCTGAGAACCGTGTCTTTCCGGCACAGATCCAACAAGGGTGAAATTCATCTGAAGGGGAAATAAAGTTTTTTGAAAGCTGTCTTCACACAGTAAACCATCACAGAAACTGAGTACAAAGTCCTCATGGAGTACAAAATATGCTTCTTTACCTTGTATTATCTAATCAAAATTACATGTCAATGTGTTTATACGTACATTCTTTTAATAATAATATGGTTAAAAACAAACACAATCATCACAATATTTATCTCATTCCACCATGCAGTACATATGGCATGCTCTCAGGTATTATGGTGAACAAACCAATATAAGAATGTAATGGAATAGAACTAATTACTGCTATTGACTCATATAGAGTTGAAAGCCTAAACTGCAACTCTGTCTCCAACAAAAATGTCCTTATTTTATTCATCACTCTGACTTTCCCGGTGTGTACTCTGTATAATATCCATTTACTGACATAGGCTAGCTTTTACTTTTTACTGGTGACGGTCCTACAGAAGCAGAGAGCTCTGGGAAAGAATTTTTTTTTTTTTTTACACATCAATCCACAGCCTTAAATTCCTGTGGCAGGTTCACTCTTCAGCCTGAGTGTACAAATTATACTCCTAGATAGACACATCTATGTAGCCCCATTGAAGGCACAGATTTACATTAGAAACCAAAAGTAGAATTCATAAAACAGAAGAAAGCCAATACTGTAATTTAAGACTGCTTTTCCCTTTCAGAATATCTACTGTCAGAGGTGAGGTATAAATAAACAAAGAAAAAAGCCTTTCATGTTCCAGATTTAGTTTGAAATGTTGACAAGTAGGAAAAACCCTCAACTTTTAAATTCTTTTGCTTGTTATACAGCACAAATTTTATATTAAAATAATCAAAGGGCAGTAAAAGTAGAGTCTCTCATTGACAATGACAGCAAGAATGCTTTGCACTTTGATGCAGTTTCCTGTAGATGCTTGTTTCTAGTTTGTTAAAAGTTAGGTAGCAGAATCTATTATTAAAATTATATGGCAATTACTATTATATTGTATCACACATTCTCTTAACATTAAATAGTTCTCTAAATAAATAATAAATATATTTCCTTATGATCTTATGTTATTCTGAAAAACATAGGAAAATTCATCCTATTCATCCTATCCTTTAACGTGGCAACTATTCTTACTTTGTTGCCATGTTTATCATAAACAGCTTTGAGAATGTCTGCTTTAGACAGATATTTTATATATTTTGGATTGGACTATATTGTTAAGGGTTTAGTTTATACTTGCATGAAAAGAATATAGCGGATACCATTTGTTGTTTCTGTGTGTAAACAAGAACTCATTAAAACTAGAAAGAATGTGAGAAAATGCCCTCGGTCGCTGTATGGGTATTAGATGGTGAGTTGGACTAGATGATCCTTGTGGGTCCCTTCCAACTCATAATTTTCTGTGATTCTGTGATTCTGTGAAAATTAGGCACTCCAGGCTCACAAGATTTTAGCAGGAACATAGTGACTAATTTCCTGAGATATCATAATGTAGTTGACTGTTACAAATTGTGTTCACACACTTGAAATCTGATTGGTTTAAAATAATGTTTTTCTTCAGAGAGTAAATGGGTTCTTTTATTTTTTTTTATCACATAAAAGCTGAACTTTATACAAATCTGCAAACAAAATCAGCAATCACAAGTGTGCTTTGCTAGCATATGTGTGTGATGAACCCCTAATGAAAGAAAAATCCTTTTCATTCAGTTTACTCTCCCTTCATTTGGCTTATTGACCATATCAAGTTAAATGTTAATTGCAGGCTACAGAGAGGTTACTTATCCCTTTGTAATCAAATATCTCATTCATTAACTACCTATGCAACAAAGTATCTACTGTTGAAGGTTTGACTGAAACTTTTGTTTTCGTAGGAATAAGAAGATACCACCAATCAGGGTTAAACATGGGGAATAATAATGTTTTCATTTTTAAAAAATGTGTTTTAAATAATAATGCTAAGCCACAAGTAAAGGAAATACAGAGATATATTCAAGAACACTTTTTAGTTTTATTAAAAGAATTTGGGGATTTAATAAATCCACAGAGATTAAAAATACCTTTTGTCTTCACTCATTATTACTTTCTCATTATACACTGACTTGCTGTGTGACCTTAGGCAATTAATTTACTCTCTAGCCAAAATTTTCAAACCTGAATATGTAAAATTAAACATGTGAATCTATTTTTAGGTACAAATATAAATGGCCTTATTTTCAGAGGTCATTTGTACCCCAAATATTCAATAAGTTGGCAGGGGCTCTGCCTGCCCTTTGTCTCTGAATAACTCATTACTTCTTGTGTACGTAAGCATGGATTTAGATACTTAGCTCCTCTTATCAAACGCTATCCTCAGGCTTCACATGCAATGGGGTATCGTGCAGGGAATGCCTGAGCTAGCAAGACCCAAACAAAATAATTTTTAAGAGCTCAGTACTGGTCGGGGTTAAAAGAGACACTACCGTACTCATATGACTCTGCATAGGATTCCCTAAAGATTTTTCTGGCAAAGTAAGTCCAAATGTCACCCTTCTCACATGGTAGGCATCTCTGAAGCGATCTAAATTTCTTGGATATAATAATGTGCCCTTCAATTAGGTACTTAATTTAGATGTTATACACAAAATCCTGTTTGGCTCTAGAAGGGGGCTGGAATTTGCCTACCACAGTGGAGAGGGAGAGTAAGTGCCTCTGAAGATAAGCAGAGGGAAAACCACTCCTATTTTAAGTTCCTATCTTTCCACTGGGAGTGTAAAAAATTAATAGGAAGTGCTAGGTGCTTCCATCCACTCAGGTCCCAAAGTATTTTAGCCCTCTTCTGAGAAAGATATCAGGTAAAGGTGACACTGTCTTATGCTTAATAGTCTAGTGGTTTGGGTGTTCACTGAGAGAATGAGAAGTTTGCATTCCCATCCCTGATCATCTTACAGGGGACTGAGTCCATCTCTCCTATCACTCTCAAGAGTGCCCTAACTACTGTGCCACAAATATTTGGAGGGAGGCACTTACTGCTCTTCTCCTGAGGAGATGCTCTGTTGCCAGGAATGCAAAATTCATTATTCTGGGAAAGCAGGAGGGAAACAAGTGTTGGGTTGTAGTCACAGGGATAAGTCTGAGAAGAGGACGTCTCTTGCTTTTAGCCTTCCCTTGCAGAACTCAATCACATCTCACCTAGTGCAGCCAGGAGCAGAAAAAGGGAGAGTCCTCTGGAAAACACGGCAGTCCTAAGCTCCTTACTCCTATTCCTCTCCATTTGAGGATATCCTTTCTCATAAACTACTTCTTATACTCAAGAGCTCTCATCACTGACTTCACAAAAATCCAGAAAACCACACCCGTTCAGGGTGCTGGGTGGTTTACACCTTCACAAAGTATCCTTGACACAAGTATCATCCTCAAAAGTGAGTTGTTGTCAACTAAGATCCCTAGGTTTTTTTCTCCAAAGCTGCTTTCCACCCAGCTGCCCCACACATACAAACTCCATGCTTACTGATGCATGGCGTTATTCTTCAACAGGGGCAGGATGTTTCCTAGCTGTTTTTGCTGGACTTAATGAGAGTTTTCTTTCACCCAGTTCTTCAACCTGTCCAGGTCTCTCTGAATGACCGGAAACCCCTCTAGTGTATCAACCAGTCCTAGTTTTGCACCATCTGGAAACTTGCTGAGGGTGCAATCTGTCACAACATCCAGGTCATTAATGAAGATGCTGCACAGTATTGGCCCACGTTTGACCTGACCCTAAATGGAATTTATGATGCTGATCACAACCCTCTGGGTTCAGTTCAATCAGTTTTCAATCCATGTCACTGCCCACGTATCTAATCTATAACTTATCAATTTACCTATGAGGTTGTAGAGGGAAAAATTGCTAAACAGCTTATTAAAGCCAAGAGAAACAACATACACTACCCTCCTCTCCTTAGATATCTCATTACATAAGGTTATAAGGTTAGCAAAATGTGTTGGATTTCTTTATATGCACATCCAACAACTCTGGATGACCTGCTTGTCATCCATGTGTTTGAAAACATTTTCCAGGGTTAGTTGCTCCATTACCTACACAGGGATTGAGATGAAGCTGACTGGCCTACAATTTCTCAGACCTTCCTTCTTGCCCTTCCTGAAGACAGGAGTGAGATTTGTTCTCCCAGTTTGCAAGAACCTCTCTGGATCAACAGTATCTGTTATAGATAAAGCAATAGTGGCCTCGCAATGGGATCAGCAAACCTAAATGCGTGTCATCAGGCCTCATGGACAGTTACATATGTCTATCTTGCCTTAAGTTCCATAACCTGATTCTTTTCCAACGAGGGTGAGTCTTTCTTGCTCCAGATTCTACAAATATTGTAATAGTCTTTGTTCTTCTCTTATTTTCTGTTGAACAGGCAATATTATCATGCATATACCATAATTTTACTGTGAAATATATGTTTGTTGGGTATATATTGGGTAGTGTGTTATAGGTAGGATGGTGTGTTGGTAGCAGGATGGCAACAGGTTAGGTAATTAGGTAATAGGTTAGGTAACAGGTTTGGCTAGGTTAGGTAATAGGTGATAGGTTGGACTCGATGATCTCTAAGGTCTTTTCCAACCTTACTGATTCTGTGATTCTGTGATTCTGTGATTCTGTGATTTGTGAAAATCCTTGAATTTCATTATATTACAGGGTTTACAATTTACTTTGGTGGTACTGGATCCCTCCTGGTTTATAAAAAGATTTCCGTGTGATATTTTTTGTGTCCTCATAGGGAAAGTCTCATGAAGAAATATCAAGACATACTGTGGAGAAGTAAGAATTATGAGAAAGAAAACGAAGACAAAGAGAGAAACCCATCAGAGAAGAAACAGGAAAAAGAAAGTAGAAAGATGTACTTATTTTAATAAATCCCAGGGGAAAGACTATTCAAACATACCTCTGACATCTGAAGACAGCAAAATAGAAAGTGGCAATTTTTTTCTGTCAATTATTAAAAAGACAAAAGAAGAAGTAAATGGCTCTTCTTAAGTATACACTGTCAGAAAAAAATTTCCTAAGAAACTTTCCTTTTCTTATTATGAAGGAAGACAGGGATTAAAGTGTCAGATGATAGGTGATAAGGAAAAATTAGTGATGGAGTCTCTGGACAGTTAAAAGGCCAGCAGCCAAATACTAGGAAAGTAAGCATTAAGAGATCGATAATCTTCTGAAGAGTTACTAATGAGGTATTCACTATATTGCAAAGGATAATTTCAATAATTTGGCATACTTTATATAAACTGACTTTCCATAAATTTATTACATTCTTATTATTCATTCCCTGCTTCACCAGATTGGAAAAATAATAATCAGAGTGAAGCACAAGAACTCACTCATCAGTATGCATATTATGGAAAAAGTAGCTATAAGGTAAAGCTTCTTGTGAAAGAACAATCTGAATATGCATTTCTTAGGAAGTCTCTGGCCAATTTTATTTTTTATCAAAATACGTTCCACAGCTTTGTAAAAAATTCCTTTGATCAAAAATTTCTAGTTTATTGATGAAAACCATGGCCTAAAGTAGAATAATAAAGAAGAAAGTTGATTTTTCAAAGAAAAAGAAAAAAAATCCTATTAGAAGTAGTTTTAAAATTCATTGAAAGCCTTTTTTATTCAATGACACAGAAGGCAAGAAAAATGTTACATTTTAAATAAATTGTAAAGTTATATTCTTAGACTCTGCAGGAATAATCATAGACTTTTATTAATTTTGCTCTCATGTTTGTATGCATAGATGAAAGTTTATATGCTTAAATTTCATAATAATAAATCAGGATTCATATATATTCAGTGACCAGTAAAAATATTTGCTGTCTATTTTAGCCTTACAGTTGCTTTTCTGTGCTTTGCATAAAATCAGAGATGAATGAGAAAGAAATACGACACAACATTTCACAAAAGCAATCATAACAAAAATAAAATTGTATTTATGATGGCAACCAGTCCTTAAACAATGTCAAAAACTGTTGATTACTTCATATGATGCATAATTAGTTTATTTAATTTTAACAACTTTTCATTTAAGGTTTTGTCCCAGTAATTTGAAGACTGAACTTCTGGATATCCAGATGGAACAACAAAACATTATGATTCAAGAAATTACAGAGCTTTGAAAAAAAAAGGAAAAAGACAGGCAACACTCTTCTGTATCTGAATGACCCAACAAGGCCAAGATCTACTTTTCCATTCTAAAAGGGCAAAAGAAATCATATATTAAATGGAGGCAAATTTATTATAAAGTGAAGTTAAAATTAATTATTTTACATTAGAAATATCTTATTTATTCTTCATGGAGATGGATTTGCAAAACTCTTGCATATTAGAGGTCAGTTGCCACTAAACATGTCAGTAAATAATTTCTAAGGCATTAATTTAATATAAATATTTGATTTTTCACATTTCAGTTGAGAGTTAAAGAGAAACTTAAAGGGTGCTTGTATATTTTGTTCTCCTTAATTTATGACAGGTAAGCACCACTAAAATTCCTCAACAGGAGAGTGTCTGCTTCACTTGATAACTGAGTAGAGATTCTCATTGTCAGATCACTCTTCCACATCATTCAAATATTGACCAAAGAGTCTGACCCCATTAGACTGTTGCCTCTAGACAGAAAGTCTAGTAAGACTTGAAAAATATGGGTCCAACCCTTTGTCCAGTGGTTGAAAGGAACCTAGAAATCAGGTCTTTAAAATTCTGTCATGATCACAGGTCCATAAAGCAGATGGCACTTCATCTTCCTTTGGAAAATAAGAGAGTTAGTCCAATGTACAATCTATGTACTGAAATATGCAATGGAAACACCCACTGACGGGACCAAATGTTGCAGATGAAAATATACACTCCCACTTCACAACTAGTTTGTTTACGAATTTTGGGTTTTCAGAATCATTGTAGTTTGAGTTAAATATTTAAGCGGTTAGCATACCACAGAATTTAAGGGTAACACTCCCCTGTCTTATTGAGGTGCCTAATTTCACATCATCTGACTGAAATTTTAGAGCATTGTCTTAAGAGCACAAAATTCACTCCAGGTCTTCATAGTCAGTAAAGAGATGCGAGTGTGTTCAGTGAAAATTTGCCTTACCTGTTGCCTTACCTGTTTGCCTTAGACAACAATTCTAGGATGACATACATCACCCAATCAAAAAACTTGCATTATGGAGTTTAGGCAATTTAAAGTAGATACTGAACATATTTAACTAGATTTTCTGGTACTTTTGAAATATTGCCAGAAGACAATCCATGTTATTCAGGAAGACCTTGATGTCTACCTCTTCAACTGAGAATTTTGGAACCTAAACAGAGGTTCTTAAACAGCAGAAATCTCTGTGTTAAGTCTGTCCATTTCCAATAGACAGTTCTTGATAGGAGGAAAATGTTGATCCCCTCAGTTCAAACTGTATTTAGGATACTGAGTTCCCAGCTTCTTGAGTGAGCCCTCTGTTACTTACACTATGATACAGAGCACCAAGGAGGACATAGGGGCCTATGTTCTCAAAACAGGCACATCTGACCATGAGTGGACAAGTTTGTTTACATGTAATTTGAAGGTAATCTTTGAGCATGTGTTTTAGTGAACTGTTTTATACTAAGAGCACTGAGTCAATACCTCATTCTAAAGTCATGCAGTGTAGTTTAAATTGCATCGTGAGATGCAGATATAGTTCTCACATGACTGTCTGCAACAAAGATACAATAATTTCATTTTCTGAACTGTAAATGAGCACCCATTTTCGTTATACAAAAGAACAAAAAATACATAGAAATATGTCCTGTCAGACAGCTAAAACAGTGGGCAGATATTAAATCTATTGATTAAAAAAATTGAAAAATTAAAATATTCCTCCTTTATACTGCTTATCATCTGTCAATTACATCAGGAAATTGATATGATATAATACAACAGTAAATTTTGTGACTAATATAGTTATATCTGCAGAAATTCAAACATTTTCTTTATCAATCCAAGTGCAATAAAGTAAAAATAATACTCTAACAAAAATTTGTCTCTGGCAATTTCTTAGTGACATAGGCTTTCAAGAGACTGATTATTTAATCAGTGTTGTTAAGATAAATCATAATGGTTAAAACTACTGTGACAGCAGCATCTTGTAATCTCATTCCATCACATTTCTTATATTACACAAATCAGGCAAAGATTAAGAGTAAATCATGGCATAGGGTTCTACAAATCAAGGCAGTGACTGGAACATTAAATATCATAAGGAAAGAAAGTTCCTGACTAAAATAAAATAAATCTGTTGGAATAAGCATGAATACAATCCTATCTGTGCACAGCTGTAAGAAATAATGATTTTAGTAACACATATGAAAAGCTGTGCAAAGGCATAAAACGTCCTTCTAAAAAGCAGATAGAAGTGATAGGACTTTGTGATAGGGTTTAGTAGACACAGTGGAATTCAGTCAAAGGTTGGTCATGATAATCTTGGAGGTATTTTCCAAACTTAATGATTCTATGATTCTGTTTGTACAAACTGATGAATAAGATGCTGGCAAGTAGTGCCGTGGAAAGGGACCTGAAAGTCTTGGTTGATGGTAAGTTAAATATGAGTCAGCAGTGCCCTGACAGCCAGGAGGGCCAACCGTGTCCTGAGGAGCATCAGACAGAGCATCACCAGCTGGTCGAGGAACAGGATAGTCCTGCTCTGCTCTGCAGTGGTGTGGCCTCACCTGGAATATTGTGGGAGGGTTTGGTCACTGCAATATAAGAAATATATTAAGCTATTAAAGAACACCCAAAGGAGGGAAATGAAGATGGTGAAGCACCTTGAGGGGAAGCTGTATGAGGAATGGCTTACATTATTTCTGGCATAAAATATGTTTCTTCATCTTGCTGTAGAGACTAGATAGAGAATAGGTTTCTTGAGGTGTTGTTTCTGATCCACCCAATCACTTTGAAGAAACATGCATTGGCATCTCACATGTTATTATTGGCTCTTACATGACATACATTAGCATAACAACTTTTGCTTTTCTAAAAGCTTTTCAAATATATCATTTGTTACCATCAGGGCACTGTAGAAAGACAGTACAAAAACATACAATTGAAAAGACAGTCTTGCAAAGATAATCAACTTTTCTTTGGGGGGCTTTTTCCTATTATTTTACTCAGTGATGTTTTAGTGTGTTTTTCCATTTTTGTAGACTAGCTAACTGAAATATTTTTGTAACTTCATGAATGTGTCAAAGGTCCTCTGTGGGAATTCTATGGGAAATATGTAGAATGACCTCTCTATAAGGGACACGGAAAATATCACAGCATGAGAGAGTGCAAAAGGTAAAATGAAATATTTTCAGCTTTGTCTGTGAAGCTTTAAAAGCAGTCTAATAGAAATTCTATGTTCACAGAGTAGTCGTACTTCTGTGTTCAAATTTTAGTTCCAAAATTTCATTTCAATATTGCTGGAAATGGTTTAAGGTATTGGGGGGGAAAAAAAGTTTTGTGTTTACATAAGTTTTATGTTTATAAACTTACATTAAAAAATTATATCTCTTCAGGCCTGTACCTGTACCTCAGGTCTGTACCTTCTAAAAATTTAAAAGGAAATTTACTGTCAGCTAGCCATGTGGAATCTCCAATGACATTATTTGACGAGCTGACGAAGTTGTCACCAAACACTGGCTTTAACTATGAAGGAAGTAAAGATGTGAAGATCCCAAGAGATTCACTGTTTGACTCAGTTCTTCCTGTACCAACAGAATTAATCAGTTTTTGAAGTGATATAGCACCTGAACTGCCAAATGCTAACAAAAAAATAAACCACTTAAAGTTAGGTTCTGCTTTCTGATATTGGTACAAGAGTTGTTCAGAAGAGCAGCAAAAGATAGTGAGTAGATTAAAAATAAAAACAGCAGCAAAACCATCACACCTCAATTTATTTCAAACTAAATATGTATTTGAGTGGTTTCTATTAGTCCACCACATCACTGGACATAATTTTTTTGAGCAGCAATCTGTTAAAAGTGCAACAACTCTGTATGCATTTGATGGGAAAAGTAGGTCCTTAATTGTCATAATGTCTAAACTTGGATAAAAATGTAATTTGTGTAACTAAGAATGTATTGTGAATAGATTATTTTTTCTGCTATGTAAATAGCAGTATGGTAATCTATGGCAATCACACACTTATAGAAGTAAAATGTTAAAATCCTCATGTGATTTATACAGATAAACATTAACTCCCATCCTGTAAACTTCACAGATCTCAGTCTATGGAGGGATTCTGGAATACATGCCGAAACAGCTAATTGTGCAGTCTCTCATAAAGAGGGTAATGCTTTTAAGGAATGAAGAAGTTTTTATCAGAGACTGAAGTTACCACATGACAATGCAAACTACGGATTTTTCATGAAGTACTGTAGAGGCACACATGTGCTACATCAGGTAGGGCCACGTGACACTGTACACTAGAAATTTCATGATATTTTGTTCCTTTGAGGTAAACAGTCTTCTCAAGTTCTGCATTTCCTTTCTGCCAGTTCCTTATGACATCCTTTATTTTATTTACTGTTAATAACCACTTACAAGAGCTTTAACTCCACTGTCTTATTTTAGCTAAAATTCTTGGTTATTTTTGTATTTGAAGAGAGCATGCACTACATTTTTCACTCAGATATTAACTTCCTTAAACCTTTGCATAGGGAAAGACAAAGGTACATGACTTACCAATACCCGCTCATTTTCCACTTTTAAAACACTAACATGCTTGTCATTCTGTACACAAAATGCTCATACTCTCTTGCTAGCATGCATTGTTCAAAAGATTCTTTTAGCATCTATATCAATTCTTATTTATGCAGTCTGCAAATAAAACACGAAAAGAGGCAAATTCATTTGCTGAAATTCATCCTGTCAACAGATAGTGAATTACTGACGTATTACATGCTCAGTATCATGAAAACAATTCTAGTCACATGTTATATGTCCCTTCGATTATTCCATATAGAAAAAAGGACATTGAGTTCACCTATAACCTGTAACACACAAACCCTGTAAGCCTGAATTTGACAGGTAATTCTTGTTATCACTTGTAATGGGTTTTACCCTGGCTGGATGCCAGGAGCCCGAATAGTCGCTCAGTCCCAACAATATGATATACAAAGAGTGGTTTGGAATAAGGCAGTTTAATATAGCACAAATGAAGCAAAGCAAAAGCCCACGCAGAAGCAAAGCAAAGGAACTAATCTCTCCTTCCCCATCCGCAGAAGTATCCACATCCAGGGAAGTAGGGCCCTACGCGTCTCGGGAAGAGCAATGAATGCCCCCCCATCCTTGGTCCCTTCCTCCGCTTTTATATCTGAACTGACGTCATATGGTATGGAATATCCCTTTGGTCAGTCTGGGTCAGCTGGCCTGCTCATGTGCCCTCCCAGAATCTCATCCTCAGTTAGGGGGAAGGGGCAGTGTGCCCAGCTGTAGTCAAAACACTTGTGTGTTATCAACACCCTCCCGAAGCACAGCATTGCGAGGACTGCTGTGGGCTCAGACCCAATACATCACTTCAAGAAGAGCCCACAGATAGGATTTATCTCACCTAATATCAGATGTATACATGTCTACATGTACGGCTCTACACGTGAGCTAATCTCCCCAGGATCCTTTATTGGCAATGGATTCTGCAAAAAACAAGACGCCTTGGGGCACTTTTCATCTGGCCTGTATTAGAAAGATATAATACATTCAGATGAATCATGCCCAAGAAATGCTGAATTCAGTCCATTGATTAAAAAGATAGCAAAGAATGCCTGGCACAATGGTAGGTCATATTAATCCTAGACTTCATATATAAACCGGAAAAAGGAATGCATACTTTGGGATGCGTCTATTTGAGGAGATGAGTCAGAAGATCTGCATCAAAGATGCGTGTCAAGGAGATTTAGGGCTTCTTGATTTAGCTTCTTGAAAACAGATTTCCTAAGCTGGAGAGGAGAAGATCCCGAGCATGTTCCTTCATACTGTTTTGAGCAAGGGGGTAGAACAAATGAGGAACAGGGAGGACTTCCAACAAAAACTATTTAATGACTATTTGAAAGGTCCCAGGTCTGAATCCACCAAAATGAATGTCCAAAAGTAATATGTCATTACTGGAAACCTTTCCCTCCAATTCTTACTTGTTGTATAACTGGTTGTATTGGGTCTGTCTGAGTCCATAGCAGTCCTCGCAATGCTGTGCTTTGGAAGGGTGTTGATAACACACAAGTGTTTTGACTACAGCTGGGCACACTGCCCCTTCCCCCTAACTGAGGACGAGATTCTGGGAGGGCACACGAGCAGACCAGCTGACCCAGACTGACTAAAGGGATATTCCATACCATATGACGTCAGTTCAGATATAAAAGCTGAGGAAGGGACGGGGGCCATTCATTGTTTGGATGACTGCTTCCTAACACGCGTAGGAGCCCTACTTCCCTGGATGTGGACACTTCTGTGGATGGGGAAGTAGAGATTAGTTCTTTTGCTTTGCTTCTGCGTGGGCTTTTGCTTTGTTTTATTTGTGCTCATATGAAACTGCCTTATTCCAAACCACTCTTTGTATATCATCTTATTATTGGGACTGAGCGATCATTCGGGCCCCTGGCGTCCAGCCAAGGTAAAACCTGTTACACTGGTGTTCTGTGTCTTGATTTCTTTAGAAGTAGGTCTTGAATAACTAAAAAACAAAAAGTAAATTATTGATAATATCATCATGAAAATATGAAAGTCCTGCTAATTATATTGGAGGTTCCACACGAAGATCAGGTCCAATCTAAAGCAATAGACAGTCGTGGCTAGCTATATGATTAGTATTTTAATTTAAATACAGATCACTTCCTTTCAAGAGAAGAAAGTTTAAGTAGTCAGAAACTGTTAAAAAAAAAAGAAAAAGAACAAATTACTTTTTCTTTCATTGTGGGAAACCTTTTAAGAGCTGGAAGCTTTGGTGTGTCAGG
>WEKX01024528.1:0-60104 GCA_013390025.1 Pitta sordida
ATATATATATATATATAAAGTTGTCTTATCATTTATCTATGTCCATATATGTAGTTCTCCTAAAACTGCAGTTTGAGTTTTCCATCTGCAAAAGGACAAACTGATTTCAGTTTTTTTTCCTGAATTCTTCACCATAACTGAGGTATGACAAAGAAAACATTAAAAAGCAGAACGTTTAGATATGGGCTGTTCTTGAGAGTTCATCTTCTTAGTTTAAGTTTAAATAATGACATAGCTTCGTGTCATTTCACACTGTTATATTTAGTAGTGTAGAGACATAACTTATTCGTAGTTCAAAACTTTAGCTTCAAATATCAAAATAATAACCATTTTTACAGAAATATTCAGAATTCACAAGAATTCACTTAGGCCTTTAAAACAGAATGGTACAACATTAATTGTAATTCAAGCACTAGCACAGAATTTCAGTGGCATCGATCAAATTGTTAAAGACAGAAAGGTATAGATGACAGTTACCATTTGTCTCCTTTTTCCTCTTTCAGGTTCTGGAGAAGCATCATATAATAGAAATGGATACATCTGTGCATATGAAAATCACCTGAAACACCGAATCTTAACATCAGCTTTCAAGTTGTCCGGCAGAAAGAGTTATGAACCTGATCCAATTGGCAATTACACCTTATCACTTACAGCATCAAGTAGTCTGGGTCCTCAGCTTTCATTTTCCGGTGACATTGTTTCTGAAAAGGCAAATAACATGAATATTAATAACATCAAAATGGAAGGGCAACTGGAAGTGGCCTCTGTCTTTGCAAGAAGCGTTTACACTCTGACAAGCACATACAATGAAAGGAGACGGCTTTTAGAAGGCAAATCAAATCTGAAGTTGGATTCTTCTTACCTTCAGGCTACCAATCAGATGTCTGGTAGATACACCGATGGCTCACTGTCCATTACTTCAGTTTCTGATATACAAAGTGGACTAGTCAAGAACACAGCTTCACTGAAGTGTGAAAACAGCCAGCTGAAAGTGTCATCTGAAACCAACGGGAGGTATCGAAATACTGCGGGTGTCCATAAGCTTGAAATAATTTTGTCGAAGAAGATGGCAGCGCTTCGATCCGAGTACCAAGCCACTTACAAGCAAATCCAGTATAATGCCTTGTTCGCAGGCTCTCTCAATCCACAGGATCTTGTTTTCAACACTGATGTCTCCCTGACTGATCAAAGGAATCGAGCTGCACATAAGTCATCCCTCAATATCAATCGGTACGGTATAGCCAGCAGCGCAACCACAAACGTGCAGTTCAGTCCACTGGCAATGCAGAGTGAGATGAATGCCAAGCTCGACACTGCTGGAGGCTCCATGTCACTGTCCTCTTCTGGGCGCTATGGCAAAAACAATGCAAAATTCAATCTAGGCGGGAGAGTGAGCCTGACAGAAATAACGCTGGGAAGTGAATATCAGAGTACAGTTCTGGGTATGGACAACAAGCACGTTTTAAATTTCAGAGTTAACAAAGAAGGACTCAAGTTTTCAAATAATTTGCAAGGATCATTCAAAGAGATTAAGTTGGAGTACACAAATGACTTGAATATTCCTGGCTTATCCTTAACATTTGCTTCAAAGTTGGACAACAGCTTCGGCTTTGACAAGTTCCACAAGCATGTTTTTGACCTACAACTGCAGCCCAGCTCACTTACAGCTAAACTGGTCAATAATCTTCAATACACAAAAGCAGAAGTTTCCAACAAAGCAGAGCTGCTTCTCGAGCCTCTGAAAATGAACTTGGGTGGCAATGTCAGAGGAGCCCATGGAACAGATGAAATAAGGCACACTTATACCCTTACATGCTCTGGTCTAACAGCAGACTTGAAAACAGACACAGTGGCAAATGTCCAAGGCACAGCGGTGAGTCACCGAGTTAATCTGGATGTGGCAGGACTTTCTTCCTCAGTCACAATGAACACAAACTGTGACTCCAAATCTCTCCGTTTCAACAATGCTGTGCGTTCCACCATGGCCCCATTTGCCATCACTGCTGACATACACACCAATGCTAATGGAAAACTGGTCGTTATGGGAGAGCACACAGGAGACCTGTACAGCAAATTCCTCTTTAAAGCAGAGCCTCTTGCTTTCACTTTCTCCCATGATTTCAAAGGATCTACCAGCCATGCCTTGAAGTCTAGAGGAAGACACACTACACTGCTTGACAACAAAGTTCGCATGCTTTTTACCCCATCAAAGCAATCAAGTGCTTGGGAATTGAAAAGTCAGCTAAACAATAATATATATACACAAGTTCTCAGTGCTTACAATGATGCAGAAAAGATTGGTGTGGAACTGAGTGGAAGAGCTTTAGCAGATCTCTCTGTACTGGACAGATCAGTCGTACTACCATTAACATCTGAAGAAGTTAATTTAATTGATGTACTGGGCCTCAGGGGCAGTGTATCAGAGCCTCAAGAATTCGGCATCTCTGGCTTTGTGAAGTATGACAAAAATAGAGATATGCGTGTTATTAACCTACCATTCTTGAAAAATTTGCCAGTTTACTTTGAAAGACTCAGAGGCACCATTCTGTCCACACTGCAAGCTGTACAATCTTACCTGAAGAACATCAACATAGAACAACATTTGAGAAAATACAAGGCAACTTTGGATAAACTCCCACAGGACATAAATGATTACATGGACAAATTGGATATGAAAGGCAGAGTTAGCAGCATGAAAAATAACTTTGTTGCTTTCACAAAGGACTACAGAATAACATCTGATGATATCCAAATAATCCTGGAAAAAGCCATGAACAATCTTCAAGAAATACTCTCTCAGGTGCAGATTTATCTGATAGAAATTGAGCAATACATCAAAGATTATTACGAGCAGTATGACATTAAAGAACTTCTTGTACAGCTCCTTGATCAAATAATTGAAACAATGACAGCTCTAGATAACAAATATAAGGTAAGAACAACTGTAATCAACATAATTGAAAAATTGCGAGCTTTTTGCCAACCATGTGATCCTGACAAAACTGAAGGTTGCACTTTGGATTGGATTAAAAGTGTATATGAGTTCAGAATTACAGCTAGGATACAGGAAAGGCTAGAACAACTCAAGATTCAGATTCAGAATATTGATGTCAGAAGCATTGCAGAAAATTGGAAACGGCAGATTAAAACATTTGATGCTAAAGAGTGTTTAGAAAAATTTAAGCAGTCCTTGCCAATCGAAAAAATTAATGAAATTCTTGAACAAATCAAAGACTTTATTCTAAATTGGATAGAGGAGTATGAAGTATCTGAGAAGATCAGCGCTTTCCGAGGTCATGTGCAGAAACTGATTGTAAAATATGAAATTGATAAGCAGATATATGTTTTAATTGACAGAATGATAGAACTGCTTAACAAGTACAGAATAAAAGAAACTGTGCAGAAACTGACCATCTACCTGCAAAATATCGATGTGAAGTCATGCTTTGATAAAGTTGTTGCTTTTGTTGATGATGCAGTCAAAAAAGTGCAAACCTTCGATTATGACAAGATGATAAAGGAAGTCAACAAGTTCCTTGACATGGTTATTAAAAAACTCAAGTCTTTTGACTATAACCGATTTGTTGATGACACAAATAACAAAATCCGAGAAGTGACCCAGAAAATAAATGAGGAACTCAGAAATCTAGAACTTCCACAGAAAGCAGAAGCACTGAAACAGTATCTAAGAGATTTTAGAGCTGTCATTTCAAAATATCTGGAACAACTAAGAGACACCAAGCTTGCTGCAATAATTAACTGGTTTAGGGAGCTCCTAAACTCAACAACATTTTCCAGTCTGAGAGCCAAGGTAAATGAACATCTGGAAGACCTGAGAGAGAGGATTTCTGAAATGGATATTTCCCAAGAATTCCAGTGGTGTCTTCAGAAGATAAGCCAGTTCTATACTTCTCTTGTCACATACATATCTGACCAATGGAACAGAGCTTCTAAAAAAATTGCTGCCTTGGCTGAAGAGTATGATCTGAAAAATTGGGCTGAAAATTTAAACCAGTTTGTTGAGACAGGATTTAAAGTCCCTAAAATCACGACCCCTATAGTTGTCATACCTGCCTTTGAAGTGAGTCTCCGAAGTCTTCGGGAAGCAACATTTCGAACACCAGACTTCGTTGTTCCACTGACTGACCTGTATATCCCCTCCTATGAGATCAATATTAAAAGACTAAAAGACATGAAAATCCCAATGAAATTCACTACTCCAGATTTTAAAATTCTAAATGCCTTGGAGATTCCTTCCTTTACAATTGACTTGATTGAGATTAAACGTCTTATTGTGAGAACAATAGACAAACTCATGTATGGTGAATTTCAGTTACCACCTATTGATTCCTATTTGAAAGATCTGAAGATGAGGGATATGCTTTTCTCTGACATGTCTTTCCCAGAAATGCAAATGCCTGAGTTTCAAATACCAGAATTGTTGATTCCAAAGCTAAATCTGAATGAATTCCAGATCCCTGACATGCAGATTCCAGAGTTCCAGCTTCCACGTATCCCACATACTGTGACTGTCCCTACATTTGGCAAATTGTCTGGTCAATTCAGGGTCACTTCTCCATTCTTTACACTGTCCACACAAGCTGAGCTTCATAATGCTACAAGATCTGCAAACAATCCAGAACTTGTGACCTCCATTTCAGCTGAAACTGCGTCCAAATTAGACTTCCTAGTTTTTAGTGTTACTGCAGATTCTCGTCTCTTGGCCCCTAACATGAAGCAGCTGAATCTTAAAAATGCCTTGAAAGTCAGCCATAGGTTCCTTAAATTTGATCACACCAATGAAGTGGTATTTTTGGGGACATCAGTATCAGCTGAAGCTGAAACTAGAGCAAACTTACACACAAAGAAAAATTCCATAGAGCTACAGAATAATTTAATGGTCAAGCTGCAGAGAAAAATTTGGATGCAGAGTGGAACAGCATATTCCCACAGACTGAGTATTCCACAAGCTGATTTCTCCAGCCAGGCTGCTCTGCTCAATAACATGACAACAGAGGTAGAAGCAGGACATATATCATTTACCTCTGCTAGTAACGGAAACTGGAAATGGGCTTCACCTAATTTCTCTGATGAAGGCGCATATGACTCTCATGCCCTTTTCAAAGTTGAGGGCCCCACTATTACATTTGCTGCCGACAACAAAATAAATGATAAGTACCTGAGAGTCAACCAAGCCATGAGATATGAATGTGGTTTCCTAAATTATGCAACACTTCAGATTCAGTCTGAAATTGAGTCACAACGCGTGGGACGTAACATTCTGAATGTGAAAGGCACAGCACAGCTTGGAGGAATGAAAGTAGAGTTAACAGGCTCTCACAATGCTCGGCTGCATGGACGGGTAACTGGAACTGTAAATAATGAGATTTCCTTCTCAGCACATCCTTTTGAAATTCATCTTTTAACAAACAATGACGGAAATGTGAAAATCAGCTTCCCAATGAAACTGACTGGCAAAATCGACTTCCTGAATAACTATAGGTTTGCCCTCAGTCCCTCTGTTCAGCAGGTCAGCTGGCAAGCTACTGGCAGGTTCAATCAGTACAGATATGCCCATAACATATCTGCTGGCAACAACGATGACAGAATTGAAGCTCATGTTGAAATGAATGGTGATGCCAACCTGGACTTCCTAAATATTCCTCTAACTGTTCCCCAGATTCAGATTCCCTACACTGGAATCAAAACTCCTCAGCTAAAAGATTTTTCACTCTGGGAACACACAGGTCTGAAGGAATTATTGAAGACAACAAGGCAATCCTTTGATTTAATTTTGAATGCTCAATATGACAAAAACAAAGACATGCATGTAATCACACTTCCTTTGGCAGCGGTGCATGAAGTACTTAATAAAAACATCATTTTGTTCAACAAGCACTTTGAGAAAGGAAGAAACGCCGCTTTAGATTTTCTCACAAAGTCATATAATGAAGCCAAAACAAAATTTGACAAATATAAAATACAAACATCACTGAGCAAACTACCACGGACTCTCAGGATTCCAGGATACACCATTCCAATTTTGAATATTGAAGTTTCTCCTTTCACTGCTGAGATGCCAGCCTTTGGTTACACTCTTCCAAAAGAAATAAGCACAAGAGGATTCACGGTCCCATTCATTGGCTTTTCAGTTCCATCTTACACGCTGGTCTTGCCTTCTCTGGAGCTTCCAGTGCTTCACGTCCCACAGGATCTCCGCACTTTAAAGCTTCCTAGATTCCGAATCAACAACCCAGCAAACCACATCTTAGTTCCTGCCATGGGTAACATTACTTACGATTTTTCATTTAAATCCAGTGTGATCACTTTCATTTCAAATGCAGGGCTGTTCAACCAGTCAGACATTGTTGGACATCTCAGTGTCTCATCCTCTTCTGTCATTGATGCACTGCAATTTAAGCTGGATGGTTCAACAAGTTTGACAAGAAAAAGGGGGTTGAAGCTGGCCACAGCATTGTCCTTGAGTAATAACAAATATCTGGGAGGAAATCATGATAGCACTATTAGTCTCTTAAAAAGGATCATGGAAGCTGCAGTGGTAACAAACATAGGAATGGATACACCAGTTTTAAAAATTAACTTCAGCCAAGAGCTTTCTGGAAATACAAAATCTAAACCCACTCTTTCTTCGGAGATAAAATTAATATATGATTTCAATACCCCCAAATATAACACCGTTGCTAAGGGAGAAATTGCTCAAAAATTTGCTTTAGAGAGCCTTACAAATTATATATCAGTAGAAACTTCTACAACTGGGAATATAGACGGAGTGTTTTACACTGGAAATGCATTTTCTGGAAGTTTAGATCATGAGGCAAACACCTATCTGAATGCTAATGGGGCTCGGTCAGCTCTCAAGTTTGAGGCCCAGTCTAAAGCAGATGGACTCTGGACCAGCGAAATCAAAGAAATACTTGCAATTGAAGCATCTATTCGTCGGATTTATGCAGTCTGGGAGCACAATGGGAAGAATTATGCACGATATACACCTCTTTTCACAACAACAGGGGCTCAGAGATGTAAAGCAACCTTAGAGCTGGCTCCTTGGGAAGTATCAGCAGATCTTCAGATTCAAGCCACTCAGCCAAATTCTTTCCTGGACAGAGCATCAGTTAATCAGGTTGTTGTAGTGAAAATCAGTCCTACAAGCCAGAAAGTTGGCTGGAAGGGTGAAGGCCAAATTCAGTCATTATCTCTCAGTCATGATTTGCAGCTATCAAATGAAAAATCAAAGGCAAAATTTGATGTTTCTGGATCTTTGCAAGCATACATGGATTTCCTTAAGAACATAAAGTGTCCAGTATCTGAAAAGAGCTTGTGGGATATCTTGAAGTTGGATGTCACTACCAGAGCTGATAGGAAACAGTACCTGAATGGCTCGATATCCCTCGTGTACACAAAGAGTGAGGACGGTCACTTTTTCTCCATACCTGTGAATAAGCTGACTGATGGTTTCACTGTCACCATTCCTGAGTTGAACCTAAAGGCTCCAAGCCCTGTTCTCAGCACTCCAGAGTTCAGCCTCCCTTTCACCACTCTCCAGGTCCCAGCGTACACCATTGACCTGCGCAACATAAAAATTCCTCAGACATTAAGCACAATGCCCTTTGATGTCAATTTACCCACGCTGCCAAAACTAAGGTTCCCCAAAGTGGATGTCGGAGCCAATTATATTACATTAGAAGAATATAAAATGCCATTTTTTGAGGTGACAATACCTGAATACCAAATAACAGTGTCTCAATTCACTCTTCCAAAGAGTATTTCACTTGGCAGTTTCCACATAGATCTGGATGAAGTAGCTAGTAAGATTGCAGATTTTGAACTGCCCACAATCACAATTCCTGAGCAGAAAATTGAGATTCCCCCTCTCAAAATATCCTTGCCTGCTGGAATTTACATCCCATCATTTGGTGCCTTGACCGGATCTTTCAAAGTTGCTTCCCCTCTGTACAATGTCACCTGGAGAGCAGACTTGACAAACAAGAAGGACTCTTTTGAACATTCCATTGACTCTACCTGCAGCTCAACACTGCAATTCCTGGAATATGACCTGAATGGTAAGACATCAAAATTCTATATTCCATGATTTGAGGGGAAATAGTGTATGCTTGGATTTTTCAATTTTTTTGTTTTCCCCAGGGCTTTGCATATGAAAGTGTTGCTGTCTATTTAGCATTGACATTGGATGATTCTTCTTTCATGGCCATAAACTGCAATATTTTTTCATAAATTATTATCAGTCGGTCAGTCACCTCAAAAGCTATATATATATAGATATAGATATAGATATAGATATATATACTGTGAAAAAAAAATCTTTCTATGTAGCAGTTTCTTACTGCTACAACTGTGAACAGCATAACATTCCCCCATTACTTATGATAATACATGTAGAGGAGAGAAAGCAGGCTGACTTTCTGTTTCAGTTCAAATGAAGAAATATCTACCTTTTTCATGAAGAATTAAACACATTTGATTTCAAAAAATTTTTCAAGCCAGAAAATTGGAATCCCATATAGCATTGAGTTTTAAAATTTATAAGAATACTAAAAATATAGATCAGAACAAAATTCTAAACTCTTGAGAAATTGGATTCCCCACTTATGATCTGCGTTAATGCAAGATGCATGTTGAGGTAAAATGTGAATTTTAAAATACCTCTGTCGAAGAAATATTTTCATATTCTTCATTTGGAACATTTTGGACATTCAGTTTGTTGAAGTATAATTTTATATACCAGTGAAACACCCCACAAATTGTAATCTAACATGCAATTGGATGTGTCGTTTGTGTTGTGCGCTGGTAAATTGTGGTAATACACACGTTTGAAATCTTTTTCACAGTTGTTTCAAACTACAAATACAAAGAAGATGCGCTTGTTATGAAGACCACGGGCAGCTTTTCACATCGTGACATGAGTGCAAACTACCAGGAAACTACTGTTTTGGGATTTGGGTAAAGATTTGTTCTAATGATATAATTTGTTAATAGACATAATTGCCAATGATGTGTTGTTCCTTTGATCTCTGATGTCCCAGAGGGCTTTGCTGTAATTAATAAGGACACTGTCATTATTAACCATGTCTTTCTCTCGCTGAAGGCAGCTTGAAACCTGTTCCCTCTCAGCTTCTCTAGAACAGCTTTTCTCAGCAGCTGCAATTCAGAAAGCTGCTGAGATACAAACACAGCATTTCTAGATCTGACCATCAACAAAATTAGTATTTTCACTGGATCCCTCTGTCACCATGAGCTACTGCAAAAACATTTTGATTCCCTTCTTTGGTCTGCAAGTATTGTGTTGATATAACAGCACCCATGAAGGCAAGTACAAATGTGAAATAAAGAGTAGTGCCTATGCTTGTGTTGGTGGAAAAAATTGTAGCCACCTTTTAGAAAGCTGACAGTGGTACAGCTACAGGTTTTGTTTTGCTGCCCTAATTTAATGAAAATTCTCAACAGGAGAAGAGAAACATAGTTTAGATAAACAGGAAAATTGGAGTGACGTGAGGTTTTGAATCTGTCAGGAGATATTCCAAAAAATGTGGATAGAAAAACCCTACATTTTCTTTTCATGATAAAGGAGGCATTGTTAGCATAGATATATATAAAATAATAGGAGGTATTGTGTTCAGACATACTGCCCTGGGTTCTGCTTTGTGCATTCCTTCATAGCTGTGTGCTTACTGTTGTAGAACCGGGGACAGCACGGCATCACTAGATATCATCAGCCCGACTTTCACGGATGTTCATGTGCGTTACGAAGAGAATGAAAGGAAATCATCTGGCTCAGTATCCTCGCCCTCAGCTGGGACCCTGGGTTACATCATTGAAGTGGATGAGGAAACTCTCACAGCCAAAGTTTACTACCAAACTCTGGTAAGCTTGAGATGAGCAACACAAAGCAAATAAAGGGTTAGTGTGACCAGAGGAAACGTTTCCCTTTAAATTTGGTGTGGCTTTCTGTGGAGATATAAATCAACCATCAAATAAAAAGTATGTTATCACTAATCAAAGTTTTTATTTCCTCCATTGGCCTTTCCAATATTAAAGATATCATCTGTGTGAAGAGGCTGTTTCAGCTACTCCACACAGTTATTTTTATCCTCTCCTATAGTCAAGAAGACATACCCACAAAAAATGAAGACAGTACAAAGTCCGTTTTAGATAAAAAAGCCACAAGGTTTAGTATGTAGCCATTTGGCCGCTTAGTTACCACATAAGTGGCCACTATAGGAATCAGGCCACTGGAAAAGGTCAGATCATTCATGAAGTCTCTTTTTTAATCCAATAATATGCTACAATACATTATGATAATTATAAACCTTACTAGATTTACAAGCAAAACATGCTCTTCTTATTGGCATATTACTAGAATTTCAGGATTAAAATCTTAACTTCCAAAATTATATACTAATTTAGGGATCACAAGCAACTCATAATTCACTATTTACTACTAAAAAATGGAAAAATTGTACATATAAATATTATTAATTACTCTAAGTAGCTCTCTAAATTGTGTCATTTATTTGAATTAACGTGCTTTGTGAATTCACTTTAAATTCTTTCAGAAATGAGTAGAAGACTCATTTTCCTAAGTAATTCACTTGCCTTATGATCCATGATAGGCATTTAATACAAAGGAAGGAAAAATCTTATTTACTGTCGAATTTTAAAAGAGACCAGACTAAGTTATATTCTGGTCCTGCAGCTTGAAGAAGTTCAGAGTGGCATGGTACATGGCAATTTCTTCCAAAATAACCTTTCAAGATGAGAGCAAACAGACAGCGAACACAAAATTGTAGTGTAATTATCTTAATATACGATATAATTAAGGATCCAACAGTGAGAATGTTGAAATATGCTAATAGATAATATAGGACTTGTTGTATGTACGAACTACCTTTTTCTTATCCTCTTTTGTACTTTCAGTCTGCTCCTCAGGAGGACATTGACATATTAAGAAGTGAGATATCCTTCGAGGAACCTGATTGGCTTCGCATGAAATTCAACTGGAACGAAGATGCCGCCAAAGACTTGCTGGTGGGTCTGAAAGAGAAAGTGCCTAAAGTGACAAATGCAGTCTACAGGTATGTTAATCGGTATCATAAGGAGCATATGGGAATGGAAATCAGTGCTGCCACCCTAAAGATGAAGAACATGATGCAGAATAATGCTGACAAAGCATACACCTTTGCTGTAAGACAAATAGATGAACTAGACGCTCAGCTTCGCACAGCCGCCAACGAGGCCTCGGGCAAATACCAGGAGTTGAAGTTCAAAGCTAAACGGCTCTATCGAAGGGCAGCAGATCAAGCTGAACAGTTTGACTATCAAAGAATAAAAGCAAAACTTTTGGATGTTACAATTGAAATAATAGAAGATTATCACCAGAAAATAAAACACCTAATCGACTCAGCCATTGAATTCCTGAAAACCACAAAATTCCAGGTCCCTGGGCTCTCTGAGAAGTACAGCGGTGAAGAAATATACTTCATGACTACAGAAAAAGTAGCAAAAAATGTTGATTTATTCCTTTCAAAACTTCAGGAGTACTTTGATGCCTTGATTGCAGCTATCAATGAACTGGAAGTCAGACTTCCTGCTTCTGAAACAATCCTTAGAGGCCGTAATGTACTTGATCAAATTAAAGAAATGCTGAAAGATTTGCAGGATGAAATCAGGCAGACATTTGCTAGTCTTCGGGAAGCTGACTTCGCAGGAAGGCTGAAGAAACTGAAACAAGTAGTGCAAGAAGTTTTCCAGAAGATAGAAGAAATGATTAGAAGCTTGCAATCCAGAAATTTTGAAGACATCAAAGTCCAAACACTACAGCTGTACAGAGATGCAGCAGCTTCAGATTATGCACAGAAACTGAGAAGTCTGACAGAAAATGTTAAAAAGTACATTTCTCAGTTCAAAGATTTCAGCCAGAAGACATTCCAGCTCCTCTCAGAAAAGCTGCACCAGCTGCTCCTCAAAGTCAAGTCACTGCGGGAGGAGTATTTTGATCCAACTACACTTGGATGGTCAGTGAAATACTATGAGGTGGAAGACAAGGTCCTAGGATGGCTGAGGAATGTAATAGATGTCCTTGTGGATTGGCACAAGAAGCATGTTGGAGATCTCGCTGACTCCGTTGCACGCCTAACAGACCAAGTAAGAGAATTGGTGGAAAACTACAGCCAGGAATATTATGACCTTATAACTGATTTTGAAGGAAAAGGAAAACACAAGGTCTTGGAACTCTCATCTGCTGTTCAGGAAAAACTCCGATATTGGGCTGCAGCTGCTAAGAGGAAAATCGATGAACATAACAAGCAGGTCAAAGAAAAACTCCGGGAGATCTATGGGCAGCTTAGTCGTTCCCAGGAAAAGCTAATCAATGAGGCCAGAAGGTTAATTGATCTAACTATAGAAAATTACTCTGCATTCCTGCAATATGTCTCAGAGCTTCTTCACTGGTTTGAGCAGAAAACAGCTGAGACCATAAAGCCATACATAGCTGTTCGTCAAGGAGAGCTTAGAATAGATGTGCCCATGTGACTGGCAGTTCTTTTACCAAATGCCCCCCAAAAAGCAGAGAGGCACTCAGAAATAAAGTGGAAATGACACACATACTGTTTCAGCAAGACATTGAGAAAGGCTCCAACAAACGGGAAGGAATGCAACGATTCACTGACAAACAACTTCCCACTGAGTCTTCAGCAGACGATGAGAGCAGCGCATGAAAAACTGAATGTACATGCAGCAAAGGAGAAGTAAAAAGTTTGTACCACAATGTATTTAAACAGCTGTCAGTATACTGGGGCTTCAGCTAGATACTGTTCGAATCTGAATTTGTAAATGAAAACTTAATAATCTACACTAGGTTATTTTAATAAGCTTAATAAGCCAATAAATGAGTTCTTTATTACATTTTTGTGTCATTTATTACAGCTGCTTTTACCTGGACCAGAGGGCTTAATCCAACGATTTTTAAGGTCAATAGGAAGACTTTTCTTTGATTTCACCGTATGTTGGATCAAGCCACTAATGTGCAATACATATTGTAAATAGTCACAAAAGCTATGGAGTATATAGAATAAACAGGTTTTAAGATAAAGGTCACATTCATAAGCCAGTTGAAAAAAGACTTGGAAACACATCTAATTCCCAGCATAGAAATATCTTCATAGATAAGTGTGGGTGAAAAAGAAGAGGAAAAGGGCATGTACAAAAATATTGATAAATTCTGCAAATAATATCAAAAATTGAAAAATAACATAGAAGTATAAACATATGGAAGAATTTGACTCCTGGAAAACTGCAAATTATAATACCAATGTTCTATTAAGAAAAATGAATTTATGCCTATATCAGTTTCCAGACTACTATGCCAAGAATTTTAGATGGTTTTGCTTTTTACTGGCTACTTTATGTCTCAGACAAACAGGGTTTTCTCACCTGTTTCCCCACGATATTTCTGTTTTCACATCAAGTTGTCTATCTTTTACTTACTGAGTTTAGTTAACTGTCAAAGTTTTACTGACTTCTTCTGTGTGATGGGAGTCAAAAAGTTTTCCCCTTCTTGGCTGAAGCCTAGACTTCGTTTAAATGAATTCTCAGTTTGAAGACAGATTTAAAGAATGTTGAAGAAGTCACTCACAAAAATAAAACTATTTTTGAGTGGAAAATACATGGGCTTAGTATGGTGTATTTTGAGCTGCTGAAATACTACAGTCCTAGAGAACGGCATGATCAGGCTGAAATAATGATGTTGCCTCTTTGAGAATAAACTCTTGGACAAACTCTAGAAATTTTGTCTATGTCTGTTTTGATGCAACCAGTCCACTCTGTAATATGATTATCACTTGTTCATTAACGGGAAACCAGAGTCTGTTTTCATCCCATGGCATGATGAAGCAATGCAGCACCTCTGATATTACCTGGATAACTTTGTCATTAATGATTCTTATCAGATAAGGCACATCATTAACCCTGAAATCAGAATTTGACAAGCAGAGTCAACTGACAAGCACATCTCTCCAGCTGTCAGCAGAGAGGGCATCTCTTAGAAAGTAGGGTAGATCCATTTTCTCTTCAGAACTTTCACCCATCACAGTTACAGCAACAATTCTCAGAATAAAACATGGAATAATGCCCTGTGAACTGTAAAATAAGGAGTTTTGATTGTGAATAGAACTCATCTGCATATGTCACCCAGAGGAATGAGAGTTGTAAAAATCCCTGTTTACTTCTATTGAGTATCCCAGTAAATAAAGTTGTTGCCTGCAGGGCCCTTTCACCTTCATTCACAAGGAAACTAAAGCCTGTGGGTCATCTGATCTTTATTTGATGGCAGATTGCACAACTTGTTTCCCTGAATTTCACAAATGTTTAAGCACAACCAGATTTCTCAGACACTGATTCTTGCTTCCCTTCGTCACGAAAAACAGCTCTGTGAAAGAAAGGACAATAGAATAAATTATAAAAGTTATGGGAGAAGAGAGATTTAAATTTGTTTTCTTTTGTTTTCCCCTTCATGGCTATTTATTTTTGTCCATCACCCATAGTTCTTGGAAGGTTTATAAACCCTAAAAAAGGATTTACTTATAAGGAATGGGTTAACTGAATAATAAATATGCCAAATAGCATAAACACTGGCTCTTTTTGGCAAGAGTGAAGCTTCCCAAGAGCAAACACAATAGTTTGCACACTAAACTGTGGTTAGAGGTTAGAGGAGATTTCCAAGTCTCAGAGCAGCAGTGCCGCCAATTGGATTAAAGCTCTCCATCCTCTAATTGGTGTGACAGTCATCTTGCACTCATCCCACAGTTGGGTTGGGGAGGGCCTGGAAGAAGAACATTGCTGTCAAAAATCAGATCTTACTGGAACTTAGCTGGTTTGTAAATCCCCACACCAGAGAGTTCGTCTCAAGCACCTCTTTGGAACTCAGGCAATATTTTGACACAGAAAGGGGTGGTTTGTGGTTGCTTGTGTATGTCCCACAAGCACGTACAACCAGGTGTAACTTTAATTTGCGCTGCTTTTCTTGGTGTTTTCTTTCAGGATCTAACAATTTTTAGCCTTATTTGTCATGTAACATGTTACAGAAATATAGGCAGAACCACAATTAGTCAAATTGTGTTGCAATTCATTCCACTTGTCAAATGTCTGCAATATAATAATTTGAAATATTATTAGTTCTACTTCGGCCTCTTACAAGTCTAGTTTATATAATAGGAAATACTATATTTCATGAAATTGAACTGTGTGGGAGATGACAGGATATCAGCAGCTATCTGGGGCTCAGTGACACTGCTTCTTTTCTTTTTTTTTTATTCCTATAGTCTTCATCATCTGAATTCTCATAAATGCCCGAGGGGCTTTCCTTTATAATTCACAGCAAGTATCAGACATAGAGCAGAACTGGTTGTAAAAGTTTAATTAAGTGAAACATTTTAACAAGGAATTGAGAGAACAATATGCCCTGCTCTAACTAAGTGATTGTAGAAATAACATTGACAAGAAGCGTGTGTGTTCCTAAATGAAAAACTTTTGCAGACGTAGGACAGCAAAAATGTTCCAGAATTTTGGATTATGCAACCAGCTAGAGCTGATCTTTTATGAAGTGATTTAAAAATACATGAATAATTTGCTGCATATTCAGAGAGTCTACATAGGCATCCACATCCACACATGCCATCATCCACCTCTGTCTTTAAAATATGCTGTTGATACTTTTAGAACGACTCCCACTATGGCCTAGTGATACCTTTCAAAATTTCTATTAAAATATTTAGTTGTTCAGTGACACCAAATTCTGTACTGCTCTTCTGCTGGCAGATTTATTGCTCAGGTAGGAAACCAGAATTTATTAAAGGCCATACGGACATACAGAACTGCTTTTATTCCATTTCTGCACGGCCAAATCCTGCTCCAAATGAAATCAATGGCAAAATGTCTATTGGCCTCAGCAGGAGTAGGCTTTGGCCAGTAAGGTGTATAACTTGAGAAGCACTCTGGGATCCTGTAGGACAAAACTACATTATTATCTAAAAAAAAACTCTACACAAAAATATTGTTGAAAAAACAGGCAGAGAAGAAAATTAATCACTAATAAATTTAAGACAGATCAGAATGGAGTTTGCCTGTGCAACACTAACCAGAGCCGCTTTTGTTTGTTTTTACCCAGTTTTACCAAGTATCACAGACAAAATGTGCTGGGGCCAAGAATTCTGTGTTCTGGTCCCAGGCCTCAGACATGGGAATACACAATACGGCTCTCATCACCCTTCCCCTCTTTTCATAATCCATCGAAGGCATTAAGGGAAACTGGGACCTTGTAGAATAGAAGCCAATGACGGAGGTTTGCAAGACCAAACTGGGCAAAGTCCTGAGCAATGTGGTCTGAGTTCAAGTTCGCCTCTGCCTGGAGCAGTAGGTTGTACTAGAGGCCTGCCAAGGTCCTCTACAACCTGAGTTACTCTGTGATTCTCTTGGGATTAAACTGATACAACTTTAGGTTGCCATCCATAACACTTTACCCACCTGTTAGTAAATGGTTTATGAGCACTTGGCTTTGTCATCATTCTAATATATCATTATACAGAGAAGTTTTATGGGAAGCCTGCATGAAACACATCCTCATTCTGGTTACAGCCATGAGGTAGAGCCCTCAGTACCGCACTCAAGGGCAACCAACAACCTCAATACCTTCTGTCTCTCACCTGTGTTCTGGTACCACACACCAAAGTATTTCTGTGAAAGTCCTTATATCCACCACTCAACAACCCAGTTAGAGGACTGCCAGGAGTTTGAATGCAATTGAACTGGTGTGATGAAGGCATGCTTCAATAGCAGGAAACTGAAATAATGGGGTCAAAGCAAACTAGATCACATCTGTCCATCTTGTACCTCCAAATCAAGCAGCTTGGTATCCATTCAGGGCTAAACTAAGTGGAAATAGGTATCAGAACAGGTTTGATAAGCTTCAGCTTCTGTCTTTAGATTGGTAGAAAGATATTACAAAATCTCCTCTCCAGTAAACAGCTTCATCCTTAAGCATATATAAAACACATAAAATCCTTAGCAAAGCGCACAGTTCCCAGGGTATTACTTGCCAGATATCTGATATCTTTTGTGTAATAAATCATTTCCTCCGAACTTCAATATCTGTAATATTTTATTTTATCAGTCTGGAGCTGCTTCTGCAGAAATCTTCCTTAATTTCTCTTTTATATTTCTGGGTTCCAGGACTATAAGAATTTGTGAGTTCCAGAGATTTCAAGCTTGCTTTAACCTATAGTGTTGGAAATCTTTTCTTTCACCTACTCTTCCACAAAAACACCTCACCATTTCTCTCACTGATGAGAATGTCTCTGCAGTTAGGATGGGCCAAGGCCTGTCGTTGCCTTTACCTTCTTTAAATTATTTTTTCTCTGTTATCTTGCTCTGCTGTTGGATATGTAGTTGTGCTCACAGCCAGCCAGTCAGTCCTATAATGCTAGATATGTACCTATATAAGTTTGGAAAATTAAGCAGGTATGATAGTTCACAATGTAGGACAGATTCTTCATGGCTAATGTGATCATTCCCTACAATCATATTCTTCATGTGGTCCATACTCACTTTGCAAGCATCATCATAACCCTGAAGTATTCCCCAATGTTCAGGAACTGAACGCAAAACCATGTTATGATTATTATAATTTATATTCTGACAGAGTGATTTTGGTAGCTGCTAGAAGGACAAAGAACAGCACTAACTAGCAGGGTTGCTGGAGAGGTCTGGACAGGAGTCTTGGCATTGACAGAGCTCACCTGGGGAAGTACCAAAGGTCATGTGAGATGCCTACACGACAGTTCTGTTGTGAAGAATTTGCCAGGGCTATGATATAAGCAGAAACCCACCACAAGTTATAACCTCATGTTCATTTCACTGCAAATGAATTCAAGGGGATATGCAAGAAACAACCTTGAAGTTATGGACAAATCTATTAAATCACAGAATCACAGAATCACAGAAAATTATGAGTTGGAAGGGACCCACAAGGATCATCTAGTCCAACTCACCATCTAATACCCGTACAGTGACCAAGAGCGTAATACCAACCTAGATGCCTCACAGTCTAGCAGGCCGCTCCGAGCCGGAAGGGGCCCAGGGTCATCCAGCCCTACACCCCCCAGCTAGACCATGTCACTAAGCTCCTCGTCCAGTCTTCTCTTAAACACTTCCAGGGATGGCGACTCCACCACCTCCCTGGGCAGCCCATTCCAATATGCAATTACTCTCTCCGTGAAAAATGATACAACCTTCGGGACTCAAGGAGCAAGTGCTGGTCTCTGAACAAGTGATATGAACTAGCTCAAATTCCTTAGCCTCCAAAACATACTTCTCTTTCCCCAAACATTTTCTCTGCTAGCCCTACCTCTGCCACGTTTAAGATATATTCCAATGTTGTTTGCCAAGTAGAGGAAAAAAATTAACATAATAGCATACCTGCTATTTTGCTGTAATATTATTTTCTGGTATTTACTGTGATTACAGGATTTTATTTCTAAAAACCATGATAGTGCTAAAGCCACCAGATTTGAAATCCACTTTAGTACAGCGGTGAGTGTCCCTGCCTCTCATGCAGGAGACCAGGGTTCGATTCCCGCCAGGGAGGCAGTGGTGTGGTTTAAGATTTGGACTCGATGATCCTTGTGGGTCCCTTCCAACTCAGAATATTCTGTGATTCTGTGATCAGAATTCTGCACTCAGCCAGAAACTCCCCATTCCCCAGGTATGTGCTCACTCCCTCATGCTGAGACTGCAGCACATTATGCTGCAATGAAAAGAAAGAAAAGTCGAGAAGTGATATATCTGTCTCTGAAGTTTAGCATAGATATTAATTTAATTTATTTCAAGATTACTGCCTTTGAATGTTCTCAAAGAGATGTTGGGTAAAAAAAAGGGTCTCACAAGTTCCTACCACCTTTGTGTTGCATGATCCTTTGGACAGACCTTTCCCATTGTTAGAAGGCTGTTTGTCTCTCCATAATGCTCTTTCTCAATCGTTACAATATCTGTTTCCCTAATAAGTCTTTGTTTTTCTCTATGGCAATGACTGGCTTATAACTACTTACAAACAATATGGACAGTTATGCGAAGGCATTTCATTTTAAAGCTGCAGAACAGGAAACCAGCCAAGTCTGAAGGAACACACATCCCTCACACACAGCCCTTATAACAGCAGCACAAACCCCACCTCGTCTCCCTCTCAGACACGTCTGTCTATCTGTATACACATCCATGCAAACACATGTACACATACTATGCACATTACTGTCAAGTTAAAAGTCTGAAGTTAATCCTTAGGTCATCCCCTTCATTTCAGCACGTTGAACCGGCCAAGCCTTCCCAACACGCTTGTCAGCAGTCAGCTGACATAACTCTTCCCACTCAGGTCCCATTAATTCAGAGGCTTCACCAGTGCTGTTCCACCAGGTTCATCATCCAAACCTTCAACTTTTGTTTAAACACAAAACCAGAAAGTTATATTTTTTAGACATTGCAATGGGGCAACTTACTTTGTTGGGGTTTTTTTGGCTCTTCGTTTCAGAGGAAATGTGCTGATAAATTTTATGTACAATCTTGCAAAGGGATATGGTTGATCTCATTCAATATTAGCTGGCTTCTCCTCCAAAATATTCGAGCTGAGATTTTCCAGTCTGTTTAGAAATACACCTTATTTAAAATAAATAAATAAATAAATAAGTACATAAATAAATTCTTGTTAATATTTTGCTAAGCCAGTGACCTGATGACTTCTTTGTGGCCAGATATATGAGTGTCATTTGGACTCTATGCCTTCCCTGTAAGGTTTCAACTGAACATTACTATCTTTTTGCTTTTGATAAATTTTCTTAATGTATACCACGTGTCAGATTTCCTTTTAAACATGCTGCCCATTACAGAGACAGGGTCTAGTTTTAACAGTTGATGTCCTGGATTGGGGGCCAATTTCTAGGCCAGTTTTGAATCCCCTGCATCAGTCATTCACCTCATTTTCTCTTATATTCGTTTTCCAGCACAAAAATGGGAATTATACTTTTATGCTTTTTAGTGGAGTTGGCAGAATAAGACCAGCCCATGACCTGGAGATAATCTAATAAGTGTCATAATGCTGAAGACCATGAAGTAGATAGACACACTGCAATGGCAACATGAAAATCAAGATACATGTATTGACTTCTCTCTCCCATCATCATGTTTATTGTTTTAGAAACTTGGAGTTGATTTCATGTGCTAAATCACTCAGAAACACTCTAGTCCACCCCAAAACCATCATACATACCAGGCATCAAACATATAACACTCTCATACAGATAAATGATCCGAGGAATGGACTCAACGGCTGCTAGCAGTTAATTTATATCGTGGTTTCACCATAAACTTTTAACTTTGGAAATAATCTGCCACCCGTTTCGATTTTTGGCTGCCACATAATGCACCTTTGTGAAGTCACTTTTCTGTCTAATAGAGATGTTTCTTTTTAGGGGTGAACATTTGTTTAAAAATAACAAATAGTAATCTCATTTACCGTTCACAAAGAGCGTGCCACTTAACTGTATGTAACCAAGTCCCATTTCGTCTGGTTTAATGTTTAGCAAGGCATGCAAACCAGTCGATATTACAGGGAGAATATGATTTATTTAATAAAATTACTTTGCCTTTTTTCCCATTAAAAACCAAAATAATTGCAACAAAAAAAAAAAGTGTTTAAAGTAGAAAAGCATATCCTGCAAAGATTGATACCGAAGAGTCAGCACATATTGGAAAGTCTGATGTTAAGCTCAGCTGCTTCTTCAGCCTGTCTCCAGCACTGTTCTGGATCTGGTGTGCAGCCAGTCTCTGTTTCAGAAGCTGAGTACTCCCCTAGTGATTACTGATACCCACCATAATGTAGTTAGCAGATAGCCCATTTGTTCCGCTGCGGATAAGGTTGCAACAGAACCTTTTAAGCTCACTTTGTTCCCTTGGGGAGGATAAAATCCAGGATATATATAGGTCTAATATGTAATGTGCAATGTCTAATATATATTTTTGCAGGTTACATCTACCTATCTGTACTCTCCCTGTGACAAGAAGTTGAACAGGAGTCAGCAGTACGGTCTTTTGCCCAAGAGGACCAACCACATGCTGGCAAGTTGTAGCTGGTAGGTCTGTGAAGAGACCTTTCTGCTCTATTTGGCACTTGTGAGACCACATCTGGATTACTGTGTCTGGTTTGGGGATCTCCAGTGAAAGAGAGACATGGGCATACCAGAGTGGGTTCAGCAGTGGCCAGCAACCCAGTCAGGGGACTGGAGCACACAGCATGCAAACAAGTGGTGGATGAATGGGTTTGCTGAGTGTAAGAGGAAAAGGCTAAGGAGAGACATTATTTCTGTCTTCCTTGACTTGTTGCATGATTATAGACAAGAGAGACTCAGGCTCTTCTCAGAGCAATAAAACCAAAAAGAAATAAATAAAAGCCACATGAGGGATAAAAAACCAAATTACTCTGTAAATAATCAAAGACCATCACAAACCCTGGAGAGATTGTGGAATGGTCTTCTTTAAGAGTGGTCAGAACTCAGATGGGTAGAGTCACAACCAGGTTTATCCAACTTCAAAGTCCAACATAACTTCTAAATTAGTCCTGGTTTGTGTAGGATGTTGGATTAGATAATTGCACCCTGAATTACTCTATTTCATAGAAATATCTAAACCCAGTAAGCACCCCCAAAAAAAGTGAAAGGCTGCAAATTCACACCTATTTAGTGGCAGAGATTTCTCAAAAGAAAGCTTAGTTATGAATGTCCCAGACACGGGAAAATCTTCCAGTGGAACTCACAATCCACCACGTAACACAAATATGTATTAAATCTGGCTTCAGCACTTCTTGTGCTCCCAAAACTATTCAGTGAAAGAAGTTCATATTTCCCACTCCCATTGGAAGTCACAGAAATTTGCCCTAGATGACATCTTGTAGTCATAGACTCCCTGCTTTTCAGCTTTTGTTTATCTTCAACACATGTAGAAACTGTTTTCGAGGAAAGATATGCCAATGAATGTGATCTCTTGTTTAGATGTAATGCATTCCTCTTACTCGTTAGATGGCTTTTTGAGATTAATCTGAGAATGTTTCTCTTGCAGTCAACCAGATAAGGCTTCTTTTTTTGGGGGAGGAAAGGAGGGGTAGGATGTCTACAATTTTTTTGGCTAGAGTAACACTGGTACTTTATGCATTTGAGCCTTTGTTCTTAAAATAAACACATAAACTTGGCTTAAAATAAGAAGTCATTTATTAGAATGCACTTGTGATTAGCAGAACCATTAACCAGCAGATGTCCTTCTGCATTGTGTGAGATGACCATACTTTCCCCAGATATTTTGGAGGACAAGAGTGGTGTGTGTTATGATGCTGAGGAGCTCACAAATGTTGAGGATTCCTTTTAAATTATATTTACTGCTCTGTGCTTCTTCAGCCAAAGAGGCACTGTAAGAAAGAAAGAAAACCATGCAAGACAAAAAGCCTTTGTCCAACTATTTTACCTCTGAGCTTGTTTTCTACTATCAAGTTGTGAAGCATAATTTGCTTGGGATCGTGCCTTCTCAGAAAAAAACGTAACAATAAAGCCTTTCCATGCAGACATGCACATCTTTCTAAGAGTGTCTGTAGTACTGCAATCTGTGCACTAGACATTGTAAACCTTTGCAGAGGGCTGTAATTGCTTCAGTCTCTTGTACTTAGAGTTGGTTTTTCCCTTTTGATGTTCCTTCAGATACTGTCCTAGAAATGTCTGGTAGAAAGCCAATGGAGTGTTTGTCCATATTCTACCCTTGGTTGAAGCCACTGGTCTGGGTGCTGAAAGGCCCAGTGAGTGACTGTCAGACCTTGCCCCTGTGTGGTAAATACATTGACAGAATCAGAATCACAGATTATTTGAGGTTGGAAGGGACCCCAGGAGGCTGTCAGGCTCAACTCCTCTCCTCAACCAGGGCCACCAGTTGTTCAGCACCATGTCCAAATAACTTTTGAATCTCTCTGAGGATGGAGACTCAACAGCCTCCCTGGGCAAGTGTGCCACTGCTCAGTCCCCCTCTACAATTAAAAAAAAATTCTTTCCTAATGTTTAGAGGAAACCACCTGCCTTTCAGTTGTGCCCATGACCTCTAGTCCTGCCAGTTTAAGAGGGTGCCACACTTTGCAGTAAGCCCAGGAGATGGAAGGTAACATATTTTTTTCCAGTGTCCAGCTGAAATGCACAACATAAGGCAGTCCCTGGCAAAATCTCTTGTTCATATCATGGAAAGAAAGATGCATTTTGTGGTTCACACTGAAACATCCTCAGTGCCAACAGTAACTTACGGATGCAGGATTTGGAAGTGGACGTGTCTTTAGTTTCAAAGGTGTGAAATGTTACTCTCAGTCAACTTGACAAATATTTTTCTTCCAGAATTTGAGCTTCAGACCCACAAATCTCAACAGCAAATAGCAACATAAGTCTTTAAAATTGGGCAGTGGGTAGGACCTCCTGCTTTTAATTCTCTTCTAACCTATGCTGATCAGTTGTTCTTTACGTTGCTGCTGCAGCCACTTAATCCACAGCATTATAAATTGTTTATTATTAGATTTTTCCTCTCAATTTAGTGGTAGGAGATAATAGCCTTGTCATGGTGATGTCATGGCCATGTCACAGCAGGCAGAACATGGGGTGGGCCATGTCACAGGGCAGGGAAGTGACACACCTGCCTAGGAGGAGTGTTGCCTGGCTATCTGGGAGACATGAGATGTAGAGCCTTATCACAAGTCTGGGAGACCGCTAGGCAAGGAGGCAAGAGGAGTTAAAGGGTAGCTGCCGAGTCTCCTGTCTTTGAAAGCACAGTCCTGGACATGGAAATGAGGAGACCATGGCTTCTCACATTCATCCAGAGAGTGTCCAGAGAAGTCACAGTATCACAGTGTTGATAAGGTCGGAAAAGAACTTGAAGATCATCAAGTCCAACCTATAATCCAATTGAAACCTAACACCTATAACATTGATATCATGGCCCTCAACACCTCATCCAGTCTACCCTTAAACACCTCCAGGGACAGCAATTCAACCACTTCCATGGGCAACGCATTCCAATGCCGGATCACTCTTTCAGCTAAAAACATTTTCCTAATGTCAAATCTAAACCTCCCTTGCTGGAGCTTAAGACCAAGACCTCTTGTTCTATCTCCAATGGCCAGAGAGAAAAGACCAACCCCTGTCTCTCTACAACCCCCTTAAAATAAGCAGGGAATTGAACCCCGGTCTCCCGCATGACAGGTGGGGATACTCACCACTGTACTAAGTCCTATCAACAGGTGTCTGTTCCTCACAGCCAAGCACAAGCCACCTCCATCTCTGTACTCCACCATAGTCCTTTTGAAGCTCTATTCACAATAAACCTGCCTGGCACAACTGAAGAGACGTTAAACTCTATGAAGATAATTTGTCTCTAAAAGTAAGTGTGATTTCAGTTGGGGAAAATATCATTGGTATACAGCTTTTAGTGTGCAAAAGTCCTGTGTCACAGCAGTCAGAAAAGCACAAGTTCAGGAAAAACAGTGCAGCTCATGGAAGCTAAAGAGTAGCTTTAGGAAAGGGTCATTATCCAAACATAATTAACGGCATCCTGTGCTGAAGAGTGAGACAGTGGCAGTGAGAGCTCTGGCCTTAGTTTAGGCTTTATAAATACATGGATGCAAAATGAGGAGAAAAAAATCATCTTAACCCAATCTTTTCCCCATATTCAGTACATGGACAGACCTCACATCGTGGTTTGACCTTCAGTGGTCCCAAACACTTGAAGTACATTACTTTTGGCAGCTCTACAGTGGGGTCAGCAACCTCCAGCAACAGCCAGTAACAAAGAGCTCAGGTGCAATAACATCTTAAATCACCACAGCTGCTTGTTTGGTGTGCGTGAGTCACAGGTCCAAGTGGATGAGTATAAAAACCTAAAGGTTAAATCCATATTAGTAAACTAAATAGCGTCAGGGCCATCGAGCCATCTGGAACAAGCTGATCACGTCCATAATATTAAACTCTCTTAACCTCCGGTACAGGACAGCTGCCTGCATGTTGCCTACTGGCAATGGTCCTTGGCCTGAACTAACTCACAAGCCATACCTAGGAATTTTCTGGGAGGCTGTTAATTGATCTAGGCCAAAACCACACCAGGGACTGTTCTAACAATTGAATAGTATGGATGACTAAGTTCCAGTGCCTGCGCCTATGTCTTGACACTGTTTAATTTACCAGAATACATGTACCCATAGTTTTCTGAATGTGTCACTAATTCATCTGCTGTGCCTAAGCATTTTGGTCTCTGAACTTATATATTTAAAACATCTGCAGCCTGACAGTACCTCTTTACTCTACACACTCATAATTGGTGTGCTGGCATGCTGCACCCGAACTTTCCTCCATAAATATACATTTTTTGATGACTGCAAATGAATACATCTCTACTTGGAATAAAACCCTCCATGTTTGGTCTAGCCAAGCATACGTTCAGAACTGGAGCAGTCTGGAATGCACATCTGGAATGTGTGACAGCGTTAAGAGATCCTGAATACCAGAAGAGCAATAAGTTGGGCTTCTGAAGCACAGCACTTATATTTATTGCACTGGCTTTGATATTCTCTGGCTGTCAAACCTCTATGGACATCACTGTGGTGTGAAGAGTCGTGGTGCTTTTTAACGTACTGAATTTTGGTGAAAGTTCAGCAGAGTCTCTTGTTCTGGTCCCACAAACATGTGCCAAGTATACACTTATTGTACATCACCTCTCCTGGAATTGCCTGAAGATTTTTGTACTACAAGGAGAACCACTGGTTTGAGCACTGCCTGTTCTACCCCTCACTGCTTCTACCTTTGCCATGGACAAGAGCATGAGGAATTATATCTTAAGGAGAGGAATTATATCTTAGGGAGAGTAAATGCTAAAACCTGAAAATTTGGCAAAACAAACCCAAAATATAACTTTACTCCTTTGAATTGTTGGCTTATTCTTTGCTTTAACCTGCTTTCCTTCCAAATAAAACACGATTTTTATGAACATTAACATGCAACATGTTTTGTTATCATTCAGTTAGTCCATTCTTATTATTGATCCCTAAGCAGATCTCAGTTCTTTAGATGTGAAAAAAATCACCTCTCACAGAAAAACAATAGGCCACAGATCGCTCTCCACATCCCTACAAGAAAGGTTCAGGAGCAGGAAGTTTCTACCATTTTAATTTTTTTTTTTCTCTCCAGTCTTGACAATGATTATTTTTAATGTCATACCAATGAATCCATTCAAATCTGGAGCAAGGATGGCTTGAATAAACAAGAAAAATTTCAAAAATAACCTTTCTCCTGTATATGTTCCAATAGAGTGATGTTATACTCAATAGTAATTATGAGGTGACCCTATAAATTATTGTACAGTGATTCATGTTATTCTATAGACTTTAGGTCATACACTTCATTTCAAGCTGAAAGTGCTGCAAAAGATATATTAGGCTCTCGAGGAAACAGGGAAAGAATATAGTGTACACTTCGTATTGGTATCGTGGGAGGCCTGCCTGTGAGAAAGCACTTTCCAGCAAAATACACTGAAATTACTGCAATGAACCTGAGCTGAAGAAGCAACTGAGTGTATGCTCCCCTACTGACTTGTGAGAGGGAGGACCTCCACTTGTTGGCAGAAACATTGATTGGAATTAAATCCTTCAGTTCTTTGTCTGTTCAGCACTAGACAGAAGATTAAGCATAGTAACACTAGCACGAGTTTGCTTCAGAACACGATTTATGATGGTGTGACACTGTAAAATAAGACTTGACATACCTCATTCTCTCATAAAATTTTCTTCAATCTACCTGAAAACACTTTCTTCAGGAGGCAAATAAACTTCAGAAAAAAAGAAAACATTTCAGAAAAATTTCAGAAACAAGCACGAGCAACTAAAACTGACCTAAGTGTCCCACAACCACTTAGAAGCCAAGACACCCAACTGGGAGTATGTTGGGCAAGAGACATGTTACATCCTTCTGATTTTCTGAGCTATTTTTTCTGTACCTTATCTGTATCTTCTAGAGAAGTCAGTGCATACCTGTCAGGTCTTGAAGCAGCTAGACAACCTCTCTCTGTTCAGTTACGTAACAAAAAAATAAACTTTGGGAATCAATCAAGTCTGACAGAAGGATGAAGGAAACCACCACTAAACTAATAAATCTGGTTTGCCTATCTCAGTTTCTTCAATGCTGGAGTTTACTGATTCTGTGACTTGCCTTTGATTTTAATTAAAGCAGAGGGAAGTGCCTTGTTCCAGGAAAATGTGTCTCTGTCACTGAAGATGAACAAGTGTCTCCATGAGCGATTCTTTCTCTAAAAACACCAAGCACAACAAACCCTCTCTTTGCCTCCTGAATTCACAACATTGAAAACAGGACTTTTTTCCATGTCAGTGCTGTCTGACTGGTCCCATCTGTGGACTGCCCAGACACTGCTGTGAGGAATTGGCTGAAAATCAGGTCAATTACTCCAACAGGATCAGTTCACCCCAGCTGGTATCTTCCTGGTTTTCTCATACTTCTAATCACACCATAAAAATTCTGGTGTCAAACACTGGAAGGCAAAGGGCTGCCCTGACGGCAGCTGAAGTGAATTGTCCAGACAGGGCAGCTCATCCGGCCTAACTCTTGCTTCCTACGTCACGGATGTGCAGAGCTGAGAAGTGAGTTGGTCAATTTTCCCTACAACAGTGGGCAGTGCCGAAGGGAAAAGTAGTGCAGGAAGGCTGGATGTTCTGAATGAAGGAGATCCTGAAGGTGCAGGAGCTGGTGAAGGATCTGGAGCACAAGTCTGATAAAGAGCTGCTGAGGGAAAATGGAGTGTTTAGCCTGAAGAAAAGGAGGCCTTATCAGTCTCTACTATTACCTGAAAGGAGGTTGTAGCCAAGAGGGGGTGAGTCTCTTCTTCCAAGTAACAAGCGATAGGCAAGAGGAAATGACCTCAAGTTGCAGCAGGGGAGATTTAGATTGGATATTAGGGAAAAATTTCTTCACGGAAAGTGTTGTCAAGCACTGGAACAGGCTGCTGAGAGAAGAGGTTGAGTCACCATCCCTGGAGGTATTTTAATGACATTTAGATGTGGCACGTAGGAACATGGTTTACTGGCGGACTTGGCAGTGTTAGGTTGATGGTTGGACTCGGTGATCTAAAGGTCTTTTCCAACCTCAATGATTCTATGATTCATCACTTCCAGACAGATTTACTTTCAGAAGGCCAATGAGCTTAGGGCAGGTGTGAGAACTGCTGCACAAAACAGAAGGGTTTATGTAGTGCACCTTAAAGTGTGTTGTCCTGCCAAATATTTTTGCATGGACTTTCAAACTGGACTTGAAACAGTTTCCAAATCAAGGTCAAGAGAATGCATTGGAAACTACTTCTGCCATCCTTCAGAGAGAAAACAGCATCAAAACGTTAAAACTGTAGAGTAAAATTTAACATATGTCCCCACATCCAGCCTTACCTCTGAGGCTTTATTAGCTCAAAAGATCCAGGCAGCACATGTAATGCCTTGGCCGAAATGCACTGGTCAGTCAGATGATGGCACTACAGACCCAGGTCCCCCAGCTGCCTCCTGCACTCATTAAAACCTCTGCTCGGCCATTCATTATCCTGGTTTCATTCTCCATCCCAGTTTTCCCCTGGTTACCTGGTTGGAAACTGTACCCCCCGATAATTCATACGCTCGCGCAGACAGCCCATGGCAAACGTTGCTAAGAGAGGGACTGCCACCTGTTAGGAATCCACGGTTTGGGGATGCAGTGAAGTGTGCTCCTTTCCCACACTAGTATTTTAAAAGGTTATAGATCATGTGTGCATAATAGGCAGAACATTAGGTCACTTGTCTCACTTACAACAATAATCCGTTTTGATATGGGTCAGGTTGACACAAAGGGTCCACCCATACCAGATCTATTGACGAAACTGATCCCTTTCCCCCAAACTAATGAAATTTTCAACTAATGGGTACTTAAGTTAATAAAGTGTGCCACACATCTGCTAGAAGCCATTTGTAAAATAAAGCACTGGAGTTCAATTTTGAGATCATTGACATAATGTTTGAGTGGCATCCCACAGGGACCCAGCATGGCACCAAATTAAGGAAGGTAACACAATAAACGTGTGAGAAATAACATTAGTATATAAACACTAAGTAGGAGCTTCTCTTTCTTTAAAGGAAGCATAATGCTGCTTGGAGTTCACACCATCACTAATGAATTGAACAGGACAAATCCTGATCTCCCCTCACAGCCAATGGGCATTTGGACAATGACTTCAATAGGACCAGGATTTAACTCGGGGAATTATTTCGACGGAAATTGGCAACAAGCTGGTTCTTATAGCTAAAAAGTGGCTTTTCACTGAACTTGTGCATGACTCAAATTCCCCACTCCACTCTTTTCTGTCTTTTCTTTTGTGGAGGAAATTGGAGGGAAAAATTGTTTCAGCAGAGCCAAAGAGATTTATTTTTTAAGTCCTGAATTTACCTAGCTTGATACAATTCAAGCTAAATGTCTCTTAGCAGCAACAAAGCTCTCCTTTTCTGCAGTGCTGGGGATAAGACACAGGAGTCATTCTAGAATATCAGCTGAATTTTAATAATCCCCTTTCCTATGCCACTTACTGCAAAGCAAAGAACCTCATGGAATACTTGGGACTGTTTGATCATATCCAGTGGCATTGTTCTTTTTCTAAAAGGTACTTTTCAAACTTTTTATTGTTATATTTGGCCAATATTTTTGCATGAGAAACGTTTTTCATTTTAAAATTACATTGAAAAATGAAAAACAAGCAAGTTTTGAGAGTATCACATTTTTTTAAAAAAGGTAAAACATCTCAAAGAGGTAAATAGATATTTTTATATAAATAAATAAAAATCATCTTAATTTTTGTAGTACTTCTGTCATATTTTGAATAGGAAAACTAGAAAGAATTCTATCTCAATAAAGCTAAAATTTGAATTCAGAAGCAATGGGAAGGATTTACAGCTCTATTTACTAGTTACTCTTTCTCTCAGAGTTTATATAGAGGAGGCATATGTTGATCTTATAAAAAAGGTCTTTAAATCTCCTTGATAGTGGATTCCTAAAGCAGTTTTTCAGTGAAATGTGCAGTTGCCAAGTGATGTGAAAAGGTTATCTTGAAGAATTACCAGAGTTTATGCCTTGACTTTGCCACAGAGGAATATTTACTGTCTCATTGCAGACAGGACGAAACCTGGCCATGACAAGAGCTCCTGGCTTTGCTCTGCAGATCCCACAGCTCAAAATGCTGTTAAACTGTGATTGCATTTACAACAAACACTGGAAATTATTCAATGTATGTTTTTTACTAATAAATCTCCACCATTTTTAACCTGTTTCATTCATACACCATGTAGATTCACATTGTAATCACGCTGCTTTCCCTGGGTTTTTTCCATCAGTTGCCCTCCATTTCAGCTTTTAGCTTTGGAAAATAGGAAACAAAACACCCATCCAAGCTCATGGGCTGAGCCTAAATCTGGCCTTAATCTAAATGTGGTTGGAACCCCCTTAACCACCCCACACTGGAACACATTCACTCTCGTCCCTCAACGCACACACATGCTGTTCCAAGAATAATGTTTCTCACCATATTTCTAAGCTTTCAACACTGAGTTCAATTGTCTTTTACAGTTCATATACAGCTGGGCGAGGAGGGAGGAGATGGGGATGTGCAGAGGAAGATCCCACTCGAACATCACTGCTGTGAGATTGTTCCTTTCAAGCTGGTTCACTCCAGCATGTGCTCATGCAATAAATGTCCTTTCCCAAGGCAAGTCATTTCTGTATTCCTCATAGCACGCAAATATATGGGAGCCTTCTCAGCAACTGCAGTGGGGTTGGAACTGCATCCTGCCTTTTTCTATAAAGTAGCTCAACTTCAGTGGTTAAAGGTGTCTGTTGTGTCCAGATGGTGGCCCAGTCTGGGTGGGTGGGTTGGTTGGTTGGGTGGATACAGAGTGAAGTTTAACTCTTGAGTAACTCACTAGATGTTAGGAAGAGGTTTTTCACAGAAAGAGTGATCTCTCAGTGGAATGGTCTGCCCAGGGGGGTGGTGGAGTCGCCATCCCTGGAGGTGTTGAAGAGAAGACTTGATGAGGAGCTCAGTGACATGGTCTGGATGGTGGGAGGCTTGGATGGATGGAGCGTGGTGCCCGTGGTTCAACGGTTGTGGCCCTGATCTCTGGGCGGGCATTCGTGTGGGAGTTGGACTCGATGATCCTGTGAGTCCCTTCTAACTCAGAATAACCTGTGAAGCTGTTAATGTAGTAGAACTGTCCTTTGCCTCTTTGGACTGTTCCTGGCACCTGAGAAAATGGAAAGTAATCTTCCCTCCTGGAATGCAGAGTCAGCAGGTGAAGTTTTAGCAAAATCTTGAAATTGTCAGTAGAACTGATTAAAAAAAAATAAAGGGAAACCTCTATTTCAAATGTTTGCATTTTGAAGTATTTCTCTTTTCCATTTTCTTGATTCTTCCCCATGTTTCTAATTCAAAAAACATTATGGGAGCAGTCACCAACATTTTGCATTTATCAAATACAGGGATTTTGACACATGATATATCTTAACATAAATTTCCTTATGCTTTCTATAAAAATGTATTTAAGTAATATTGGGGAGATCACAATTATTTCCCGGTCAAAACTCATGCCAAAAAGTCTACTTGCCTGTGCTATCATTTGGAGGGAAGAAATTGCCATCATATCTATTATCAGCTCTTCGTTTTTAGGGAAACACCTGCATAATCTGCACAGGGAATTCTGGCAGAACTCCACTTCAACCTCCTCATGTCTCAGTGTTACTATTACAGCCTGAGGTTAAATTCTGCTGGCAATACATATTTATGTTCTGGAAGCAATTTTTTGTTAACACCTATGGTAGCTCTTAGCGTCAAGTTACTTAACATGACAATTAGTAGAAATCACAGCAGTGCTGCTCTCTTTTATGTCAAATTCCTACCACAAAAAGAAAAAGGGAATTAGCTACATCAAATGAAGAGAAGAAACACCATCTAAGCACTGTTTGGAATGAGGAAAAAAGGTGTCAGACTCCATGAATCCTGTTATAAATTTATTTGTGCTGTTGATTTTATGTAATGGTTAGACATTCCATATGCTGCATTTATGTCAGTGAACGTTTTAACACAGAACTAAAATTTCTCTTTAGTGCTTCCCTTCTTCAAGATTAGTAACTGTTTGCGCATTTGCAGCTTCTACTTGGTCTCTACACCCTCACGCAGTTTTTCTTCTGAAAGGTCAAATGTTTCCAATCAAATTACATTTGCTATGAGCTTAGCAGAAGAACCTTAGGTCCCTCCTAAAAGATAATGAGGATTTCATGTTCAGCTCTCACCTCTCTGGACAAATGAAGTATGAACACTAGACACCCAAAAAGTGATATTTTTCACATGTACTTGAAAATTTGTCTCCTGCACATTGAATCAACTGAAGTTCCAGAGCACTTACTGTGCAATACCAAGAGCATATATTGCAGACCTCCGCAGTATTCCCAATTACCACACTGCCAATTAAAGGTGAAATCCCTTTGCAAACCCATTCCATGCACCTAGCAGGCCACCTTTGTGCAAAAAGCTGCCTGGAACTGAACTCAGAGTTCGTGGCCATAATGTACTACTACTGCACATACACAAGAGAGGAACTTTTTTAAGGGTAAAATTTCAGCCTCGAATTATCACTCTGTTTATGCAGTAGAATGGAGGAGCAAATTGTAAATGGGGAAGGTGGTGAGTTCAAGGGATCAAGGGATTGGTAGCTGGACCCTGTGAAGCAATCCTCACCCTGACTCTCAAAGACATCTTGGTACAGAAACATCTGTAAATTTTCACCTCAGCATCAACATAAAAAGACGGAACCTGGGCTGCAAAAGTACTAATTCACAGATTTCATAATTATAAGCGAATATTTATGGAGAGAAATCACAAATTTCTTGCTGAAAAAGAACAGAGGGATGGACCCTTTCTGCCACAGGGGGAACTGGAACCAGATTATGCAAGTAGCATCAGCAAACCCCATCTGTAATTGTCATCTTCCTGGTGGGCCACACCGTCAAGCATCTCCAAGGTCTGTCATGGTCTCTTTGCTCTGTGGCAAATAAGGATATTCATCAAAAAGCTCCAGGTTCCCAGTTCTCACACACGGGTGGCTCCACTTGGGAGTGAAAGGATACAACTGTATTGGAAAATAACCGCATTATAAATCCAGCACAGGAAGGGATTTTGTAATAAACAGGGAATATCAGAGACAAATGAGAAATAAAAAAGTAAAGAGCCCCCTCCAGTGTCACCACATACGTGATTAATGAGACTTAAGGAATTCACCAATAGACTCTCCAAGCAACTGGGTTCTGTTTCAATGGCATGCAGTCAGGTTGTATTTGTATTCAGAAATCCCAGCTGTACTCAATACCCAGGACCATTCCATATATGTGAAAAGAATTACACGCAACTCAGCTAAGGAATAAAGGGATCGCCATTCAAACACAGGATATTTTTAAGGCTGGGATATTGCAATGGGTGTTTTTGGTATCTGACAGTTTCTCCTTTCCTTCTTTAAGTGGGATGCAGGGAAATTAGAAAGAGATGAAGTTATCAAAAAAATTAAAAGTTTACAGTGGTCTTATGAAAATCTCTGTTTGGATGGTAGGAAATGAAATTAATGGAATTTTTTAAAAGAACAAAATACAAATACAATGTGGTGAAAAATGAAGATAGAGGTTCTGTCTGCCTGATGTTTTCTTGGTATCTAAACCTCATGCTTAGTTTCTCATTGAACCTGATCTCACTGTCAGTGGAAAGAAGACACACTTTCCCTGGGTACTTTATTTTTCAGACTGCTGGCTTCAGATCTGAAAAGTCCCCTGTGCATCTTGCACATTGGTCATCTTTCCATGTGTTGGAGGCCACACACTGGGTCTTTGAGATTGTGGCAGTGAGAGTGAAGACTAATCGACTTCACATCTGTAAAAAACTTAAGGAGAGAAACCTGAATAAATATTTCAAGGGGTGGATAAAGTAGCATTTATACAATTCTGATCCATTTCTAATGCCCACTGAGAGCTCTGGCTGTTTCATTGTGAAGCCAGAAGTGAACCAAAGCTGAGCTCCTTTCCCATTTATAGCTGTTCTCTTTCTGTTTCAAAGCAGCATTTTAAAGCATTTAAACCATATGTTCTCTTTTAAGATAGTTTACATTTTTTCAGCAGTCAAAAAACGTATCAATAGCTCCTTATTAACTGATATTATATGATGATAATATATTAATAGTCAAGAATTAATATATAAACTCGAAATAGTGCCTGGCCTAAAAATCAAAAATCCATATATTAGGGCAATCCAGAAAGGTCTACGGTGGTTGTATGTGGTTTGGATGGAATGTTCTGAGAGGAAAGATTATGTTTAGTCTGGCAAAGATTCACTTGAAAAGTGGTTCAATGATAGTATACAAAACACAGACAACTGAAATCTGGACAAAAGACAGCGGTATTAGAGAACCTAATTTCTTCAAATACTGTAAGATGATTAAAGTAAAAAAAACAACCAGATCTTATTCTAACAGACAACTGCTGGTCTTGCGTAGCCCTTTAGCCTTTTAAAAATAACCAGGAGAATTGCAGAACAATTAGTAGAACAAATATTTGTTCTTACGAAAAGCATATTGAATAGATTTGGAACACAGGATGCAAGTAATTATTAGAATCAAAATAGGCTAATGTTCTCCGATGCTATTTGTAAAGCAATTTGAGTTTCATTATTAGAATGTGTATTTAACATATCATTTTGAATCTCATTACATGCTATTTGGACTAAACTTAATAGGATTATTATTTTTGGCATTCATGGTCATGCAATATCCATAAACAATGTTTCCAAACCCTTTAATACAAGAAACAGACATATGGTGTCAAGAAATAAGCGATCATTTCGGTATTTTTAACAGCACACTTATAACACGTTTCCATTCCTATATTTCTAGGTATACTTGTGAGTATGTCACAGTTAAACTATTACTTCCCCATCTCACTGCTTATCTACTCTGTCTTCTACAGATCAGAATAACCATGACATGATTAAAAACCTCATTATATTATTTATTGTCCCCGGTTATGGTTCATTTTGAAATTTTTTTTCTAGCACATTTCTAGAGTTACTTAACGTTTATGAGGGGATAGAGAAAAAACATTAGCACTCATCTCATTCTAAAAGTACAAGAAAAGGAAAAAACACAAATCACACTTCTCAAATATGAGAAGTCAAATTGTCTCTCCCCACATCTAACACGTTTTCTAACATACACTGGGATGCCCTCATGACTGGCAGTGTGCAGCAGTTCAGCATCTGCATAACGAGGCAACATCCACAGAGACCTTGGAGACAAACCTCGAATGTCTCAAAGCCAGAAGAAGGTGGAAGGTGCCCCACCCTTCAGATTACAAATCACCAGGCAGGCAGCAGCAAAGCTTTAGCTTCCTCCTCCTCATCCGCTGAGGTTCGTATCCGTCAATTCCTCCATGTAATGGATCATCACATGCTGATGTTACAAATGGCCACTGAGCTTCAAGCTAAATGTTTATGAATATGCATAAACTAACATAAAATAGAATCACAGGATGGTCCTGGTCAGCATAAACCTTTAAAGACTGTTTAGTCCAGCCCTCCTGCCATGGCAGGGACATCTTCCTCTAGACCAGGTTACTCAACGCTCTGACCCACTTTACTTTGAATATGTCCAATTTTGTGACACTCACAACTTCTCTGGGCAACCTGTTCCAATGTCTCACCACCCTCAAGTGTAAAAAAATTTCTTCCTTACGTCCAGCCTAAACTTACTCTTTTCCAGTTTAAAACCATTTCCCCTGGTCCTACCACTACCAGCGTTGGTAAAAATCCTGGCTTATAAGCCCTTTTTATGTAATGACAGGTCACAATCTTCTCCAAGTCTTCCACAAGACTTTTAAAGCTTGATTTCTCCACAGGCCACCAATCTCTGCTTGCTCTCCATCAGCCATCAAATATCACCTCTTTGAAGAAAGGCTGAAAAATCACTTGTCACTTGCTTCTTCATCGTGGCAAGTACCTATCTAACTCTGCCAGCCAGAACCTGCCACGTTCCACTGGAGATGCCAAAGAAGAACACAACTTGGACAGAATAAACCTATTGTAAGAAGGAAATGTTTAGTGGTTTGATCCCTGATTGCCGTGATAATGTGTGCTGACAGGAGGGAATGAATCTTCTGACAGGACATCTGATGGAGCTCTTTTTATGACAGGTTGAATTTTTGCGCTTTTTTTGTCCATTTCGTTTAACTCAACGTGATGTCAGTGGTATCTACAAACATCTGTCAATGGATCCTGTGCAGGAGAAGGAAATTAAAAAATTTGGACATGCATGGGAATGTGGTGATTTTCACCATTATTTTTCACCATTTCACCATTATTTTGGAGCCAGCAAGAAGTTTGTAAGAGGAACTGAAAACACCTCAGTAAATAGTTGGTGCTGCCTGACATAACGTGTATCAACCCCATCCAAGTGATTGGCTTCTGAGGGTTTTTTTCCTTTAATCTTGCCTTGGCTGAGTCTTTGTGCTAAATTACAAACTCTTTGGGAGAGGAGCTGTGCAAATGTTTAGGGAACACCTACTGCAAGAGGGTCACAATTATGACTTGGCAGCATGCAAAAAATAAATGAAGAAACGGCATTGTTCAACCTTCAGTACCCCACAAAGATACAATTGAAAGTAACTAAGTAGTAGGCTTAGTCCCACAGGTCTGAAAGAATTCTTGAAAGAATTTCCAGCCTCTTCAAAATAACAAAGGAAGCTGCCAGTCTGGCATGTAAGGATAGATTGGTGCCTGGTGGAAGTAAATTCCTCGTCTGAGGCAAACATTTCAATTACATAGCAGGAAATCCTATAGCAAAGCAGTTTCTGCCACATTCAGGAAGATTATAAGGTCTCTCCTCCTTGCCCAGCAGAGAACGCTGAGAACTTTTCTCTGGCTTCCCAAAGCAAGAAATAGGACAGTATTGATAATTTACTGCCTCTGATCCCTAAATAGGTCCCGTGATGCAAGACTGGGCCCAGAGCTCAATGAAGTTCATGATGAAACCTTGTGCAAGTAAACGGGAAGGAGAGGGCAGAGATGCCATCTCTGAAACTGCAGAGGAGCCAGGAACGAGAAAAGGGCCAAGGATGTGAAGTTTAGTAATTTGTTATTTCCCCATTTGGTAATACATCCTCCGAGATCAAAGTTTTGCAATGAATGTTATTTTCATCAGAAATTTTTAATTGCTTTATAGCAAAATTTAAGATTTTGTAATTCAGTGCAATCTTGCAATTATATTTAAAAAGCCGTGTGTAATTTTAAGTTATTGCTGTATTTCAGCACATTGTAAAACTAAGAATTACCACGTAACTACCTTGTGCTCATCTAAAGCTTTTGTTTTACATCTGAGAACTCCAATTCAAAACTCAATGCTCACTCATTCAGTCACTCATTGGATTAAAGGACTTCCTGCTGAACCCTCGTGTGATTTTGGGAAGCACTTCATTATTTGAGAGATTCCTTTTTCCAACGCTGTTCTGACATAAATTTAACTAAATATGATGGAAACCAAGGCAGAAAACTAGACCATAAAGTCATGAGATTTACAGACAAAAGGAGAACAGTGATGATCTGGCTCCTTGAAAATATGAGGCAGCATAGGGGAAAAAAGGAATAGAGATGCAAGAATTGGGCTGAAGAAAACTATCTGTTGCTGCTTATTTTTCTTTTTCCATTCAGTACCAAAATTTGAAATAAGTCAGAAAAAACATCTCATCATTAATATGGAAAAGCTGTAATCATGCTTGCTGTTAAATATGTATTTTTTCACAGTATCACAGTTTGATAAGGTTGGAAAAGACCTTGAAGATCATCTAGTCCAACCTATAATCCAACTAAACCCAACGTCAACGTGTCTGCCGCCTCTGTCCTGTCCTCACCTGAGTCCTCAGGGCACCTCACTCCAAGTGAAAATGGACAAATGATACAGAAGGGAGGGGAACCAGACTCATTCTTTATCTATGCAAAGTGAGATTTTTATCTGTACAGCTCCGCTCACGATCGAACTTTTCTTTCGGCTTTCAAGATGCTGGTTTGGAGGAAGGCAGAGAAATGTATATTTAAGGGAAATATATCATGCTGTTATTAACTTAAATGACTTAAGGTGAAGGTGAGTGAAAAGAAGAGCAGATACAAAGGAAGCATAAATGTTGATCAGAAGTAAACAGGTTTGGACATCTTTAAGAACATGGTTAAAATGGGCTTTTATACTGTGCATGAATAATTAGAAAATTTGGGGTTAAAGACCTAAGAAGGAAAAAGTAAATCATTAAAATAGGGTTTGAAACAACATTCCTGTCACACAAAACACAAACTTTAATAACCTTCTCATATCAAGTCTTTTTTGCTGAAGAAACCACTCAGAGGTAATGGAGTCTCCATGACAAGGAGTGAAAATTACCCCATGAACAGAAAACTCTTGGAGTAAGCCAAATCTGCACTTTCTTCCTGGCCAAACGCTGCCATCATTAGCACTTGAGAAACAAGGAGGCATGCAGAGAGTCAAGGGTGAAGGAGCTGGATGGCCCAAGGGTGTTCCCAAGGACAGATTGCAATAATAACACTCAACAATCCCAGCTGAGCCTTGTGGGTCTGCTCAGGAGACAGGTGATGTTGTACTGAAGGTAAACACAGACTGGACAACTCGGGCTAACCCTCAGTAAAACATAGTTAATACACCAGAAATCCAGGAGCCTGAGTTTTATGTGTGCTGGTAATATAGGAGAAAGCCAAGCCATGAGGCTGCCAAAAGGCATAAAATAGGAATCATGGTTTGCTGAGCACTCAGGGCTGTTTTCACACTTGACCTTTTGTTACAGCAACCCTTTCCTTGCCGTGTTTCACTAGATTATCAAGCGGAGTTTTATCTACAAGGAGTGTTTTTCTTACAGGTTAGATGCTGCTCCAGCTTGGACCACCGCACCTGAGCCATCCTGATGAACTCACAGGACACTGGACTCAATTGCAGAGCCACAACTGGGCACCAAATTCATAAAATCGTAGAATAATTAAGGTTGGAAGTTACCACTAAGGTCATTGTGTCCAAGTATCCATATAACACTGACAGGTCCACCACAAAAACTTGTCCCCAAGAATCACATCTCCACATCTTTAAAAATATCTCCAGAGATAGTAACTCAACCACCTCCCTGGGCAACCTGTTCCAATGCTTGACTGCCCTTTCAGTGAAGAACTTTTTTCCTGTTACCCAGTCTAAACATCCCTTGGTGCAACTAGAGGCCATTTTCTCTCGTCTTGTCACTTGATACCTGGGAGAGGAATCCAACCCACACTCCGACACAACCTCCTTTCAGGTAGCTGGAGAGAGAGAGAAGGTCCCTCCTGAGCCTCTGTTTCTCCAGGCTAAACACCCCAAGCTCCCTCAGCAACTCCTCATCAGTCTCATGATCCAGAACCTTCACCAGACTCATTACACTTTGGACGTGCTCCAGCACCTTTGGACACTCTCCAGCACCTGAATGATCATATCATCATCTGAATCAGAAGTATAGCCAGAAATAAAGGTGTATTCCACCCAAATTAACTTTTTCCAGCCTTTACCACATCTATCATGAATCCTCCCAAAGGTTTATTTTCTAATGACTACTAGTAGCCGTTCACTAAGCACATATATTTGCTTATCCTACTCTTCCTATGAAATTCACACAAAAAGAGTGCATTCTGAAGATTTAATAAATAATGAAGGAGGTAAAAAAATGAATCCATCTTAAGGTCTGGCTCAGTCTCCCCAGGAAGGCAAATGGCCCCTTGTTTCTCTTGAAGAAGACACTCTGGAATGTGTGGTGAGTCTTTATTTTTCAACAAATTTGTGGTTTGGGGTCTTGTTTTGGGGGGTTAGTTTTTTGGGTTTGGGTTGGGTTTTTTTGGGGTTTTTTTGTTGTTGGAGGTTTTTTGTTAAACACAGATAATAGTCTAGTGGAATTAAAAAATGGGGAGCCTCTCAGATCACTGTTCTGTAGATAAATGAAATATTTGGACAAGTTAGGTTTATTTACGTAAAATATTTACTTTAATGGAATGTTTGCTCATGTTTCCAAAAACAGAAATCTATTTGTTAGTCCATAGCAAGGATTTGTATGGTTGGTTCCCAAAGAAGGCAACTCCAGTTTGATTAAACTGGTCTGACCTGGTCAAGGAGCTGCTCTAACTTAGTCAAAGAGCTGTCTAGAGTCTGGCATCAAATATCCTGACCGTCCATTTCACAGCCTGATCTTGAAAGAACAGAACCTGCAAATGAGATGTCATAAAAAGAATTTCTTATAGGCCACTAATAATTATCACATTAATGACTCTATAATTTTTTTTTTTTTTATTTTTTTTTTTTTAAGAGAAGGGAGGCAAAAAGAAGTCAGGAATATGCCTCCCTACCTGTTTCCTACTACTCAAATTCAGGTACAGCCACTTTAGTAACAAAGCCAGAGAAGCCTACAAGCCTTTATATTCCTCCCATGGACAATGGAAGGTGACAAGGTTCCAGAGTGTGGGGCATGTTCTGAATTGTCCCCTCAAAGAGTCTTTTTTCAATGACTGTTGGAGCTGTAGAGGTGTAAACCCAAAATGGATCTAGGTTTAAAAACTCAGAGTAGCATTTGAAATGTCAACCTAATTTCAAAATGGCCAGTATTCTAAATCAGAATAAATAGAAAATATTCTTTTAAGTTCTCAGAAACATCTTAGCCTTTGAGTTAGTGCAAACTTTGCTATACAGAAAACCAAGAATTCAATCCTTCAATCAGCAGCTCAGCAAGTTTTCATACATGACTGTCACTGGTTATGTGTGGTTAACACCCCTCCATCAATAGATTTTTGGGAATGAGGATCCACTCCATCAGGCACAGAAATGCAGACAATCTTACTGCTTCATATGATTTTTTCCTTATCTTACACTAGAGCTATATTCAGCAAATAGAGCTGAAACCAAATATTAAATATATATCATCCATCAAACCATTTAAATAAACTGCAGGTAGGTTGCCAGGTGACATGTATGCATACATAGATGTACATAAGCCTTATATATAATAAAAGAATGTGATGTCAACTTCATGTTTAATCTCTCTGAATGCATATTAATGATGACAAAAGATTATTTTGAATGTACAGTCACTTCATCAGCATTCATGGATGGTAACCCTGCTGTACTGCTAGGGGCTTCTCTCTTTTTCCTGGCACCTGATGGAATGAGTATCTTATTGACATTTATGAGGCAACTTTTCCTCACCTAAAAACTCTCTTCCATGCAGGGTTGGCCATGCCAAAATACACACCTGATTTATGTGGTGGATTTGTTGCAGCACAATTGTCACTACACATAGTCATAAATGATGCAAGAAACCCATTAGTGCCTCTAAGTCAGCGTTCAAAGCTGTTTATTTAGATGTAGCCAAAGCCATGAGGTGTCTGGCTAGATCCCAGCCTGGACAATGAGTTCAGCCATAACTCTGCCAAAGACAAGCTATTTTTTTTTTCTTCCAGGTGTTTGTCCAACACAGAAATTACTTAACACCTCAGCTGTCACTCAGTGACATTATGGAAACGTCCCACTTTCTTTAGTTCTTGCCTGCAGACTGTGGATGGCACCGCTTTAGTCCATCAAAGCAGTGGGGTGAGATTTTCCACTGCTCTCATTTTGTTGGACTGGTGTGTAATTGCATTAAGAGGAAAATAAATCTTTCTCGAATAATTATGGAGCTCAACAAGCCTTAATCCAGCCGAGCATTCTGGCTTCACCTACTCATATAATAAATACACGTCCAATAAATAAAGGTCTAAAGGAGGCTTCATGGCAATAGAATCCCATTAACAGAGGTGAGGGGTTTACATCAAGGCCTACCAGAGCTCTCTCCAAAGCAGTAGGTTGCTTTTTGGGTCTACTGTGGAGGTTTTGCTTTCTTATACGAAAGAAAATGTGGTTCACCTCAAGGGAAAAGCAAACAGATCATTTGATGGCTCACAGCAGGCCTTGCACACCACACTGCTACCCATGAAGGGCTCATGGAAATGCACCGGGTGGAACGCGCCACAGCCTCATCCAGCAGACCTTTCCCTGCAGCCAGCCCTGGGGACCCAGCCCTTCAGAGAATAATAAAGCAGTGATGGAAAACGCAAAAACAAAATGCAGAAAGATTAATTAAATAAAGGGCATCCTTCCAAAAAAACTGTAACAGCTCTGTGAAATGTGTTTTCAACACCACAATGCTCCTTCTCTGTTTTGTTTCTCAGCAAAACCATTACGTGTAAGTGTTGCCTTTGAAACGCCAGGGAAAGGCACTGATGAATGTTACACAGCAGAGCAGAGGCTGCCAAAACTAACTGATTTCTGCTCAGAGACCCTAAGAGTGAAATCCCTGCGAAGTAGCAGAGCTTGAAGAGTAATTAGCTACAACCATAACAAAACAGTGAGGTACTCACCACTCACATCTCTCTGACTTCTCTGTTTCTCCAAGTGACATTGGTCTTGCAGACCCTGAGAATGGGCTGTCCATGAAAAGAATTGCTCAGCATGGAAACAGTTAAATTAATAAGATGCAAAAAGGGCATTTGTTATGCTAACAAATAAGTTGTTAATGTTAGTGAGCACTGTTTTACCTGGTTCACAGGTTATTCTGAGTTGGAAGGGACCCACAGGATCATCGAGTCCAACTCCCAAGTGAACGCCCACCCAGGGATCAGGCCCACAACCCTGGAACCACGGGCACCACGCTCCATCCATCCAAGCCTCCCACCATCTAGACCATGTCACTGAGCTCCTCATCCAGTCTGACCTTAAACACTTCCAGGGATGGCGACTTCACCACCTCCCTGGTGTCATCAGCCTGAGAGAAGAGAGCTCTGTGAGAAACTTCTTCCTAACATGTTTAAGGCCATGTCCTCTTGTTCTGGTGTCATCAGCCTGAGAGAAGAGATTCACACCCACCCGACTGCAACCTCCCCTCAGGTAGTTGTAAACCCACATTTTGAAGACTTAAAGCAAAATTAATCTCATTATAATCCCCTTACCCTGGTGGACACACACCAGAGGTAACTGTGTCCCAGTAGCCACCAGTTCATTACACCACCGAGGCTTAATTAAGGCACTGTTTTTCATTCTTATTAGCTAACCAAAAGGAATTTTCTCATCATTTTCTTTTATGCTTAGGATAACTATAACTAATATATTCCTATTATTTACCTTAAAAAAAAAAAAAAGAGTAAGCAATCACCAGAAGTCCACTCTGCACACCAGATGAAGTGACATTCTACATCTGCTGTGTGCAATGGTGAAGGGACACATTGGTGATCCCACATTGTCTGGCATCAATAATGTTAAAATCCTAGAGCACCCAAGAAAAACCTTACAAAACCTAAAACCCCCCAGAATTATCTTTATGCTTCTTCAAGGACAAAGATGGATAGATTAGAACAGCATGAAAAAAAGCATTTTCATAATATCATCTCATATTAAGAATAATTTATGACTAGAAATGAAAGGGTTTCTAATTTCTGTGTTTCTGCACTCTTTATTGATTATTTTCTCTACAAAGTTGTTTGTAAGCTAATAATAAATTGCTCCTCACTTAAATAATTGATTATCAAAAGGAATAAAATAAAATAAAATATTACATTTAAACCTGATAGGATTGTGAATTGAATAAATGAAGTCCAAAGAGAATAAAGTAATGAGGATCAGGTGTTTTGGTATGACTGATCATGATTTTCTCTAACCTCTAGTCAAACAAAACCTCACAAGAAAACACCTTTACATTCTGCCGAAACCCACTGTGAGATTTCTTAACACTTATATGAATTCTTTCCTTAGAACTTCTAAGGGGGACACCTTAAATATCATAAAAATAGGTAGATCTAGTTAAGTTGTCATAAGCTTTTTGTAGAGATGAAAATCTAACAGCAGGGTAGCATTTTATTGAATTTAGTCTACTTTTTATTGCACATATTTCAGCCAATTGCCATGTTGACTATCCTGGCCACCCTTTTGAGAATTCAGTTTTTCTGCAATTTCAACAGATCAAGAGAGCAAACTTGGAAAAATGCCTTTCCCACCAAAACTACCCACAAATTGCAGAATCAACACTGAACTATTTTGTAGTGATTATTCCAGCGACAGGATTTGAACTTAACATCCTCTCATCCAGAGGACTGAGATAATCTATTCACTCTTTATGAAAATAAAAACCCAGCAATGTCCGAAGGAATTACCCTCTTCTGTAGGCTGAAACAATTATATAAAATGGTTTCCTTGTCAGCTACAGGAACAGTAGTCCTTTTGACATCACCCTTTTTTTTTTCCCTCTCTGTCAAACATCAGTCTAAATGGAAATATTAAGATTCAGCACTAGAACCACAGACTTGCTGACTTGCAAGTGTCAGTATTGCTGCATGGTTTAGTTAAAGAATCATCTTTCTGAGCTGTTCCCCTGTTTTATAACACAGTTATTTGTATACTGTTACTTGGGAATAAAATGCATAAAAATCTGGGTTTCAGGTCACTTTGAATTGGAAAAAGAATTTCTGGGGCACTATCTAAAGAAGTTTGCCACTTGACATTGCTATGCAAGTTTCTGTAATCAGACCGTGATAAATCCTGTCACTCCTTTCAAGAATCATTTTGACATTTTAAGGGTTTGCCATCACAGACACCTGTGGGGAGGTCACAGAATCACAGAATATTCTGAGTTGGAAGGGACCCACAAGGATCATCGAGTCCAGCTCTTAAGCAGCACCACTGGCTCCCTGGCGGGAACCGAACCCGTCTCCCGTCTGCCAGGTGGGGACACTCACCACTGTACTAAAGTGGATTTTCCTTGCTCCCTTAAACAACGTCTAGAGATTTCAGCATAAAATTGACAGGATCTAGAGCTCTGGGTGTCCCATTAGCACAGCCTTTATCAGTAATAATGATACTGGAAACTACTGAGCAGAGGTGTGCAACATGGACAGCCTGGTGGTGAAATATTTCCTCCTCCATGTTACAGCTCCTATTTTACCAACAAAATTACTTTCTGTATTACCTGTTTCACTCCTCCTCAGCTTCAGAAAGTCTCTCGCTGAAAGCAGCAGGTCCAGGAACTGATCCCTTGTTGTGGATAATCCCCTTTTCAGCTGCCTTTAATCAGTAGCTGGGTTACCCCATTAATCTTCACCGTGAGAGAGAAACCATCCAACTCTACCAGTTCACAACTCATTTCCTCCGGTTCCCGGTGGACCACCAGCCTTTCCAGGAGCTTCTTCCTCTGATTCCTCTTGGTAATTTCTCATAGCAACATTTCCATGACATGGGACATTAGACAACAAGGAGTATCTCCAGTACTGGGGAGAACAGCAATGCAAGCAAAGAATAGCAGCTGAAACGAGTTTCCTGATGGGGTTATTTAAAACTTTTTTGAATTTCCATCTTCAGTAAAGATGAATTTAAGCTCTGACAGGAACCACGTCTGTTTTTATAGGAAGCCACAATCAGCACCTGTGCAGTCTAGAACTTGTTGATCTAGCTGTAAAAAAAAATAGGAACAAATATGTAATTATACTTTAAACCTACAGAAGCAAAGCAGCCATAAAGAAGGTAAATCTGCTAGAAGCTAAAGAAAATGTTGTCAGAAGATTCAATGGATATAAAGCCTTTATAAATAAATACAGGTATCAAATTGAAAACAAAGAAACCCCTTTTTAATCTTCTGAGTGGAGCAGCTATGAAAGGGGGACAGTAGAATACAAATAGTTTCTCCCTTACCTCATGAGTTTATAACTTCACTGGGATTTTATAACTTAACTTGGATTGCTGTGGCAGTGATGGACTTGGCAGTGTCTGCTTCATGCCTTTTTTTGTACTCCTTCATATCGACCCACTGCTTCTACAGTCATCACCCAGGTCCCCCACAGAAAGGACAGAGCTGATGACAAGAAAGAAATCTCTTTTTTTCATACTGTTTTGTCCCCACTGGTCACACATCAGTACTGAGCATCTCTTATTTGATATTGGGTTTGGTTATACCATTTTAGAGCAAATATTTCTACGGAGAGAAGACTGAGACATGATTGTGCCTGTTTTATTTAAGTAAAACTGATCCTTCCTCTGCCAATTTTTGCTTCCAGAAAACAGGAGAGCAGAGAATATTTGCAGAAGAAGAGAAAGGAGGATTTATTATAGCTTAATTCTCTGTTAGCCAGGTAATTACCTTTCCTGAAACCTTTCCATATTGGAGTTCTCAATTATCAAGCCAGAGGGCACTGGAAAGTGATAATTAGGTGTGAAACACAACTCATGCCCCTGCAGATAGCCCTCCTGCCAGCCATTTAACGCTTGCTCTGGTGCCAAAGCTACCAATGATGTGATTTTCAGCAGCATTTAGGTGCTAATAAATTACTAAAGAGTTGGAAAGCGAGGACCCGCTTAGATGGGAAAGTTTCACTACTGAGGTCATGGGCAGTGATCCCTCTGACCTGCAGCAGAGTCATCCCATCCAGGGAAAGGTGGGACATGTTGGTTGGGGAGTTGCTCTATTTCCACAGAGACACTCGTGAACAAGTCGGGGATGACTTGCCCCACACTTCAAAATGCCTCTTTTTTGAAATGGAAATCTGATTTATTTGTGGGATTCCATCTTGAGATGCGCCTTTCAAGTGTGTCCAGAATTTTATACTGCCATACAGGTTACCCATGCAGATGCAGTTGTCTAGACAGGTAAATTCCACTTGCCCTCTTTCCTCATTCTTAAAGGCTCCTTAAGTACAAGTTACTCAAACCCTCTCTGAAGCAGCACTAAGCCAAAAATGCTACCCCTCAGCCAGTACAAAGATGTCAAGGGTTGTAATTCTTCTGCAACTATGGGTGTTATATTCACCTCCTTGGTTTATTGCAAATAAATTCTCCACTAGAAATAACATTTACATGGATTTACAGTTCAAATCAAGAGCACCTGAAGTAATTCAGCATCTAAACTTCTGCCACTTTTCAGAGGCACTAACTGAGTCGACAAAGATGTCATGTCAAAACTACCTTTCTGTGCTAGATACACCCAGTCCTCTCCCAGGACTGGAAATTAATTGCCACTTTAATCTTCTTGGCCTGTACACTTCATTCCTTTCTTCCTAGAATTTGCAGTACAAGACACACATAAGCATCACAGTATCAGCAAGGTTGGAAGAGACCTCGGAGATCATCAAGTCCAACCGGTAACCCAAAGCCAACCCATTGTCTAAACCATGGCACTAATTGCCTCATCCAGCCTACTCTTAAACACCTCCAGGGATGTGATCTACAGTATGAGATACCAACACCTCTGGCAGGATTAGAAATGGGCTCAGCTGAGCAAAAACATGGCTATCAGTGGCTACAAAGAGAGAAATGCACATGCATTTCACACACACTTTCCATACAAGTTCTTGCTACATTCTGAAGCTGCAATAAAGCTCATAGAAAGGGGGAGGGATGGGAGGCAGATTTTCATGGTTATTGCAGGGTTATTACATTTGTCTTCCCAACTGTTACATCTCTTTCATCAAAATGGCTGAACATCTGCCTGCAATAGGAAATATTGGAAAAAATTCATCTTTTTGCTTTGCTTGAGCACACAGCTTTTGCTTTTCCTATTAAACCATCATTATCTTGTTCTGTGAGTGTTTTTGCCTTCTGCTTTCTCTCTATCCTGCTGGGGGAGAGGGGGAGATTAAGTGGGTGGGCATTTGGCTGTTGGCCTGTGACAGCACACCATACCTGGGCTCCTAAGGGTAACACTATATATCTGTATTTACATGCACAACTTGGTCTCCTACTGCTCTACCTTAAAGAAGTTTTGTGTCCAGAGTAACAGATGTACAAAGCCTGAAAGAGGGTGGAAAGAAATGAAAATGAAGCATAGCCACAAAAATGTAGCCAATACTCATTGTCTATTTTGTGTGGATACCCACAGTGTGCAGAATATCATGGGATGGATAAGAGGCTTACACATCTTCCATTCCTGTACTACTTGAAGTCAACCCTTCCCATGTCTCTTTCCCTTCCTGATATTTGGTTTGCTCTAAACTCCTGACCATTTAACAGGGTTTAAAAAAGAGAATGTTCAGCCAGTTCTCTGCAGTCACTGCCATGAGAAGTGCTGGCCGTGTTCACTACTGAGTTTATTTGGGGATTCCATTTTAATGGCAGCCCCAAGGAGAATTCCTCACTTATCTTCTCCTGGAAGACACTGAGCCAAATGCCATACAAATGTGTATTTGTTCTCATTGTCTTTTTGGTAATCAGAGTCCTCTGCTGGCAACAGAACATCTTACATACTGTGGGTCTCCTGTGAAGGAATGAAAACAAACAGTTAAGGAAAAGTCACTTGAGAAAAAAATTCAGCAAAACTGGACCAAATGGTTTAAGGCTCATCTTTCTCTGTAAATAAAGTGGTGAACAGAAGGAGATGTTTCAATGGAGGGCTCAGCTTCAGCAGAGGTACAGATGAATTAAACCAATGTACCCACAATTAGAAAATGTTGAGTAGGGAAATTGTTCTACAAATGCCTTTTTCCATGTCACCTCCTCCCCCTCGTACTTGGATTCCTCAGGAAAAATGCTGCGTTGTTGTGGCAAAGGGATTTTGCAAGTGTGAGTATTGACCCATCCCTTAACAGAAGGAAATGCTTGAGGTACAGTGTGACTTGTACCATTGTGTTGGGAGTGTTCAAATCTGAATTTTGTGCAAAGGAACTGAATCCTTTGGGATTTATACACTTTGACAAAGAACCTTTGTCCCATCCTCTGCAACTACAGGATTTAGAATCCAGTACATACATAGTTATGTTATAGATATTTTATATCTGTTTTACCAATGTAAAAAGACCTTGAAGTATAATGGGTGTCTTTAGGCCCCTTTACATTGACAGAATATCTCGTTGATATTTCATAGAATATTTTATGAGACAGAGGTCATGACTGTACTGGGTCAATTAAGATGAAGTATGNTTGTCTGTTCCAATAAAAAGGAGAAGAGTTTTACAGTAGAACAAAAGGGCTCTCCCCATAATAATGACTATTTTAAGTTTTAAGGCAAGCATCTTGCCAAGGATTACTTGGCTAGAGTTGGTCCAGTCTCAGAGAAGAACAGACAAGGTGACATTTTTCAGCCACAGAACTGATGGCATCTTGCATTTTTCACATGGAGAACGTGCAACACCTGCACTTGGGTTTACTTCTTATATCTGCACACACCAAAAGTGCTGCTTACAAAATCAGTGTGAACCTGGAAAGGGGAAATGGAGGGCATTGTCCATATTTCCTGATTTTAATTAAATAGCCATCATTCTTTCTAATCACCTTGAATCAGGTACTATGGGAGGTATTTGAAGACAACTTCTGATTGACTTTCTATTATCATTTTAAAAGGTAATAAAAGAGCTGGAGTCATTGGAAGTGAAACTGTCAGAACTGGCATTTGGTTTTTTGTAACTGAACAAGATAATGCAAAGAAGAAGATAATGGAGTGAAAAATGGCAGAGATGGATAGCAAAGTTTCTGGTCTACTAAGTCAAAGGCAAAAATACTGATTTAGCCTGAACAATAACCCAAAGCTGGTGTTTTACACCTTTTCTACATTTTCCACTACTAAAATAATGCCTAATACACACCCAGATGGAAATTCTGCTTGTGGATTCAAGTTGTGAAAGCATTTTTAATTATTTCAATCATTCATATTAAAAAAAAAATATCTCTAAATATATCCCTGTATCAGACTTGAGGTTGAACTCTTGGGTTTAGTCCAGAAGCAGAAAATAAAAATTTTATCTACCAGCCTAGTGTTTCAGAAAGCAAATTTATTCTAACTGTTGGTTAGAAATCAATGCCATGGAAAGTTTTTTGAATTTCCATCTGTGGGTATATTTATACCTTTCATAGGAAAAGGCACTGGCTGTGGATGCCCCATCCCAGGAAGTGCAGTGCACCATCCTTTCCAACCCAAACCATTCTCTGATTCTGTGATAATATGGTCTGGCTTTGGATTCAGCCCTGCTTTGGTGATGGGACCAGATGATCTCCAGCTTAAATTATTATGTGATCCTATGAGTGGTAAAATAAAATTTCTAAGCTGCTACTATTGATTTATTGTAATTGGGAAGAAATTAATAAACTTTACAGAGCATATAAAGCTAAATTACATTATATTTGCACTAGCTTTAAATGCTCTGGCCCTTACAGATGTGCTGCATTGTCCATGTGCTAATGGTGTGTTCAGAGTCAGGGGGAGCTCCTCAGATGTATTGTAGCTTGTCAAGGAACAGTGACATGGTGATGTCTGAGCCTTCCTGTCTTTCTTCTCAGACTTTGACTAACTTCATTATTGGGCTCCTTTATTATTATTCTACTTAAGAAAGCAGGGAAGATGACGCCAGAACAAGAGGACATGGCTCAAACTACACCACAGGAGGTTTAGACTGGATGTTAGGAAGAGTTTTTTCACAGAGAGAGTGATCCCTCAGTGGAATGGTCTGCCCAGGGAGGTGGTGGAGTCGCCATCCCTGGAGGTGTTTAAGGTCAGACTGGATGAGGAGCTCAGTGACATGGTCTGGATGGTGGGAGGCTTGGATGGACGGAGCGTGGTGCCTGTGGTTCCAGGGTTGTGGGCCTGATTCCTGGGTGGGCGTTTGTTTGGGAGTTGGACTCGATGATCCTGTGGGTCCCTTCCAACTCAGAATAACCTGTGAACCCGTGAAAAGTGACTAAGCAACTACTGAAAGGTGATAAACTCCCAGAGCAGTTGTTCAGAAGGTCTAATCAAGCCCAAGGGTTCGTCAGATGAGCAGTTTGCCACACTGGTGGTTCCAGAGTGCAGTTCAACCCCCCTTGAAACCTCTGGAAAGATTCTGGAAACTGGATGATGCCCTAAATGAACAAAGGCTCTTGTTCCACAGACTGAGTGCCACTGAGGATTCCCAAAGGGGTTTCTTTTATTATTATTATTAGATTAGAGTCAGTTCTCAAATCACTAAGTTGTGTGGAAATTTCCCATTCCAGAAGTAAGCAAACATTCAAGAGTACATATATTTTACTTAGCAGCTACCACAGAAAAATATACAAAGTGGGAATCTGTTAAATATGAGACCTAATTGGATAAAAAAATGTATTCCCTTGACAGATTTGTTTCTTTAATAGCAATTCATTAAAGAGGACATCATTGTTTCATGGAATATTCTGAGCTTTAATATATAAAATATGCAGCCATTTAAAGTATCTCAAAAAGTTCAGGTTTATATTGTACTGTAATTTTTCATCAGCATAAATTTCTCTGGAATAATTCTGTGCAAAAAGGTTTGACTTTGCTTCAGTTCTTGTAAAATACCTTTTTTGATCAGGTTTATTACCTCTGAGTTCATTTGAATTTATACAATCCGGGTAGGTGACACGAAAGGCACACTACATTAATTAAAAGTTGAATGGATTATTGGGACTTGATTCTTATAACTCATAAGTTTAGGATCACAGTAGTAGGATCCATGGCAGGTCAAGAGGGTGAAATCTGAGAGGTATATATTGAGTTTTGTGAAATATCTTAGTTGCTTCACTCCTTTGGCCCAGTGGACTGGTGATGATGAGAACAAAAATGGAGCAGACTGTGATACAGTAAAAGGAACACAAAAACAATAAGACTTAAAAGGCCAAGGTGTTTTAACTTCATGTCTTCTACAGTTACCCAACCTAAAACCTGAGTACAGAGAGGAACCTGGAACTCTGAATACACACATAATAACAGTATCTGCAGAAAGGTAAAAAAAGCAGGTGAATGAGAAATGTTCTCAGCTTCTGCCTCCCTCAAAACCTTGAATGGCTCAGTGACATTCTACATTAGTAGGTACCTTTGTGAAGAATGCACATATCATTGCAGCAGCAACAATTTGTAGGCACTGTAATCTCATGGTGACTTAGCTCTAATGATAATCACTGATTCATTAATTTATTTAATAGAAACAGATTTCAGATCCATGATGAGCTCTGCCAAATTTCAGAAACCCTAAAAACCCAGACAGTGAAAAAGTGAATTTTATCTTGCATATGGAATAGGTTATGAAAATTTTCAGAGCTACAAGCTGAGTACTGCAGTCAGTTCCCTTGTGTGACTCTTCTCCCTGATTTCTTGTGGGGAAACAGTAAACCAGCAAATCTTAAGCTCAGCTTGCATTGGGTTGTTGTGACTGTCTCAACTAAGTTCCTTTTGCCCAGTCAAAAATTGGTTATGCACACTGTACAGTGTTGACAACGTATAATTGTTTTCTGGTCATTTGTCTATAAGCCACAGTAGCAATAACAGCACTTGAAGATGCCAAAAGTAGTGTTTCCAAGACTTATAAATATTGTCTGTTTTTACTCATTATTGAACTTCAAGTTTGGAGAAGACAGCCCCTCTATTAAAGCAGAAACAAGCCTTTATCAGCAACCACTGAATGACACTGTTGGTCTTTCGCTTAAATACTAGTTCTGCTGCTCTTACACAGTGGTAAAATTCCTCGTACCACTGTTAATCTGTCCTGGAGAAATGACACTCTATGTGGTACTTATATCAATGCTCAAAAGCAGCCAGGCACAAACAGCTTCTACAGGAAAATTCATTAAGATTGTCACATGTAATAAAAAACATGCAATGGTCAGGCTCTCTTTTCCACTGATTCGTTCCAAATTTGTTTTAAATCCATAGTGAGAAGAAAGCAGCAGAATTAGACCCTGATTCAGCAAAAATCTAAGCACGTGGCTTTCTTCCACTGCATTAGTGACACAACTAAAGTCAGGATGAACTGTTTGCTAAATTTGTTTTGCTTTGATGAAGCTGTGTCTGTGAAATAAAATCTAGTCTGCTCCACCAAGGAGATGCAGTTTACAGCTTTTATCCAGAGAAGATGAGTTATAAAATCTGATCCCTTTTTCGGCTGTGAGCTACATTATGACTCCTGACTTAACCACAGAACAGAGAAGCAGCAAACTGTCCAAAGAAATGATGTTGGCAAAGCCCCAACCATTATCTTCAAGCACAGTCTGTTTGAAAGTGAGCAATTTTCTGAGTCCACTTTTTTCCTATGCAAAACACGATCTTCTGACTCTGTTTGCTTCTGCTATTATGCAAACCCATGGTCCAGGACAACTAGGGTCTTCTTTGGGAAAACATAGCAATGAAAATAGTCAAAAATATCCCTTAGTAGGATATCCATAATTTTCAGTGACCTTAACTCTCACAAGTCATGAAAACTGTTTGATGTTTGTCACCACAACATCATTTACTCTTTTTCTGTACTACTTAGAGTCACAGAATGGTTTGGGTTGGGAGGGACTTTAAAGATCATCTTGTTCCAACAAAGGTTGAGGGACATTCAGTTCATAACTCCCCCTTAGGCACTTAACTGTTGAAAAGTCTGTGCTTCCCTTTCTTACATGTTTCTTCGAATTATTTGAGGTTTTTTACCTTCTACTCACTAACACTCTTCCAAGTTGCTCAGCTTGGTTCTCCACTCTCTCCATAGTATAAAAGCTTTATTGTTCCCTGTGAATGCTCCATCACTTACCCCTCTTAGATATGCTTGGGCTCAAATGGCCTTTTTTGAGCTTCTGTGTGAAGACCACCTGCAGCAAACCTTGAAATGACTAACGTGAAGGTAGGCTGAGATCAGCTTAAAGTCGAATTTCAAATGTACTCTACAACTCTTGCTGTTTCCTACTCCCCAAAACGACTTCATTTCCTACACCGACTGCGAAAGCAACAGCCCCGAAAGAGGGAGCAGTGATTTACAGTGACTCCTCTTAGTACACGAACATTAATTTTATTTATTGTACCAAGTACCAAATTTACTGGAGACATAGTCCATGACTGGCATTTTGAAGGAAATATGGTATATTACTCAAATCTACGGCTATGGGTGTAGAGATTTATAGAACATTGCCTTCAATAGTTAGAACATATATATGACTAGTGCTGAGGTCATGTCCAATGTTCATTTTGCTCATTTGCTTTTGAAGAGTTGAAGTCCTTGTCAATTCACAAAATGAAAGGGATTTTTAAAATAATTTTTAATATATTGAAAAGTAGCTATATAAAGGCAGACCAAATATAAAGTTTTATTTAATAACAAACAGAAACCATTTGTGATTTTTAACTCCTAGAAAATTATATTTTAAAATTATTTGTTAATGGTCACAGTATAGATCAAAGTATAGATAAGGCTGGAAAGGACCTTGAAGATCATCTAGTCCAACCTATAGCCCAACTAACCCAGCATCTACATCTAGATCATATCACTCAACACCTCATCCATGGTCTGATCTATGAAGACCCAACATTGTGGATGATGATATTTACAGAGTCAGTAACGGTAGCTCAGCTCCCCAGCTATTCCCTTACTGAGGTGAGGGATACATTGAAATCAACTGAATGTCTCAGGATTAACAATAAGGTGACTTAGTGCACCATCAACCCCCACAGGAAAATTCATTGTAGCTCATTGTGTGACTAAGCAGATAAGAAAAATCTGCATTTTCTAAACATCCCAGACATGTAACATCCAGACACACGTAAAAATGCACACATTGGAGAAATGCAATTAGCAAGTGGTGTCATTTGTTTCAGCATATGATCACATTTGACAGGCATGAGCTTGTTGTGTCTGATGTGTTTTCTTCTTGGTGCTGGAAAAAGAAAAATGTGAAGCCAGTCGGGAATGTTTCTGAATGTGATGCTTTCATTTGCCCCATTCTTTCTTTTCCTTTTCTTTCAGTAAAAACACCGGAGATGTTTAAAACCCCTAAATCATACAAGGCATATTTTTAATATCTTGTACTAGGGATAACCTTTTTAATAGTACTAGAAAACCCCATATAGCATATATAGGTGTATCCAGATGGATTGCTTCCATATGAAGGCATTTTCTTTTTGCTATTTTTTTCATTCTATTGTACGTATCTGTAACTTATGCTTTTTATAATGAAGGGCTACTCTTAATAACCCTGTATTTATTTTATTCGGGTTTTTTTTAGAAAGAGCAGATGTGATGAAGTGAATGAGAGCTATTGGTTTAATAAAGCACAGTCATCTTCTCTCAGATGTCACAATAAACCAGATTAGATAGACCTTTAATGATAAAGCTCCAATGTTACTTCTGCTGTTGATAAATGGTCTGAAATTTCATTTTCTCTGCTCTGTGTACCTTGCATACGTGCCTGTGTTTAACTGTTTAGAATCTGACATTGTAACAACATGAAAGGAAAGAACTCCAGGATCTCAAAATAGCTCGTTATACAAATGATGATTCCTACCTGATAGGGAGACGTGGCAGGTGACAAATCCTTCACTCTCAATTAAATTCCCTTCATGAGAGTCTTTAGTACATTTCTCACCAGCATGTCAGTCAAGCAATAACAGAAAATTCAGTGTCATTATGGAAAAAAAAAAAGGCATGAAAACATTTTTAGGGGTGGAGAGGGGGGATACACAAATATACTTCAAAGAGAGGGTCTTGTTTTCCTTTTGTTCCCTCAGTATTTCCATGAAACTTAAGGCAATGACATCACAACAAAACAAGGTTGCCAAGATATACTATACAAAAACATGTTTTCACATGGTTACATTTTCTGCAAATTATAGTTCTTGGAATATAAATCAGAATAATTGTTTAAATCAGAGTGACTGTTGAAACAGATTTACAGAGATCAAATCGAAAATGTAATAATTCTTGTGGTTTCACTAATGCTCAGAGCACCAAATACTTCTGAAAATTTTGGTTGTCAGTTATATATAGTGTTTACATTAACATGCTGCTTGAACAGAGAAAATATATATTTTAAGATGAAAATGTGAATCCAGGGTTACAAGAATGTTTCTGAAACAGCTAAGTCATCTTGTTTCAAGTAAAACCAGATGTTTGCTTAAAGTGAAAGGCAATCATTTCTTTTAATTATGTTCACTGGTTAGGCCACCAGGAATATCCATATGTGCACACAATGATCCGATTAAAATCAAAGACCTTACGATGGAGAAAGCAATCAACAACTGAAAGACCACCAAATGGCATGTGAGGCACTGACCTGGATTCCACTACCTCCCTTCACTCATTTTCACTCAGCAAGTTGGACGGGAGAGACTCCTGGACCCACCGAGGTCCCCTGGGAGTGTCACCTCCTTGGTACCTGGACGGATCTTTGGGAGCAATGGCCTCCTCAATGGCTTTTCCAAATCGATGATTCTGGACTAGACACATTTCTCAGCTTTGTCCAAGGTCAATACTTGCAAAACCATTCTGTGTGCAGGAAGGAAACAGACTCAACACCTTTCTTTGGTCGTTTCAGCCTTTGGGATGTGTGGGATGGTGGTGAGTCTAGAGGAAGAGAGGAAAATATGGGAACTCATAAAGTGTTTTGCTTGAATACTTCACCAGAAGACAAGTGCAGCAAACAAGTGGATTTTCTCATCATCCTGAAATCCTACCTGCTTGGCAGGAACTGTGACCACAAAAGATTAGCATGAGGTCTCTTAAATAACCCATAATTCTAACAGCTCTTCCTGTCACAGAATCACAGAATCACAGAAAATTATGAGTTGGAAGGGACCCACAAGGATCATCTAGTCCAACTCACCATCTAATACCCGTACAGCTACCAAGAGCACATCCCAGAGCATAATAACAACCTAGATGCCTCACAGTCTAGCAGGCCACTCCGAGCCGGAAGGGGCCCAGGGTCATCCAGCCCTACACCCCCCAGCTAGACCAGCTAGACCATGTCACTAAGCTCCTCGTCCAGTCTTCTCTTAAACACTTCCAGGGATGGCGACTCCACCACCTCCCTGGGCAGCCCATTCCAATATGCAATTACTCTCTCTGTGAAAAACCGCTTCCTAACGTTAAGATTAAACCTCCCCTGGCGTAGCTTGAGGCTGTGCCCTCTCGTTCTGGTGTCGTCAGCCTGGAAGAAGAGGTCTACACCCATCTGGCTGCAACCTCCCCGCAGGTAGCTGTAAACAGCAATGAGGTCCCCTCTGAGCCTCCTCTTCTCCAGACTGAACAGTCCCAGTTCCTGTAGTCGCTCCTCGTAGGGCCTGCCCTCCAGTCCCTTCACCATCCTCGTTGCCCTTCTCTGGACCCTCTCAAGCAGCTCAACATCCCTCTTAAACTGGGGAGCCCAGAACTGCACACAGTACTCAAGATGAGGTCTGACCAGCGCTGTGTACAGGGGAAGGACAACCTCCCTGGACTGACCGACCACACTGTTCCTGATGCAGGCCAGGATGCCATTGGCCTTCTTAGCCACCTGGGCACACTGCTGGCTCATATTGAGTTTCCTATCAATCAGTACACCTAAGTCTCTCTCCACTTCACTAGTCTCGAGCCATTCCTCCCCCAGCCGGTAGCGGTGCATGGGGTTGTTATGGCCGAAGTGAAGAACCCGGCACTTAGTTTTGTTAAATCTCATACTGTTGGAGCATGCCCATCTCTCCAGTCTGTCAAGGTCCCTCTGGAGGGCCTTCCTACCCTCCGGCAGTTCAACATTTGCCCCCAGCTTAGTATCATCTGCAAACTTGCTGATGATGGATTCAATTCCCTCGTCCATGTCATCGATAAAGATGTTGAACAGTGCTGGGCCCAACACTGACCCCTGTGGGACTCCGCTGGTGACTGGCCGCCAGTCCGATGTTGCACCATTCACCACCACCCTCTGAGCTCGCCCTTCCAACCAGTTTGTGACCCAGCATAAAATATTCCTTTCCAGCCCGTGCTTTACAAGTTTCTCCTGAAGCTTATTGTGGGAAACCTGTCCCAGACATTTCATATGTACTTATCGCCTGAATTTTGATAAACGACCGGTGGCTTTGAAACTTTACAACACCTTTTGTAGTTTGAAATTTCAATTAAAATGTATGTTGGTCATGTACATAAGGATCTACATATTCTTAGTGCTTCTATGAAGAAATACCAAAAGCTCTGGTCCATGGCAGGAGATGAACCTTCTACAGTTTATATATAGAGTGAAAAACCACCTTCTGGGAACTGGCACCTGTCTCCAGTAGGACCTCCTCAGCTCCACTGTGATCCTTCCAGCATAACCATCAATTTCAATGACAATTACATATTATGTATCAAAAATTGTAAATTTATTTACTACTAAATATGCACATATTATTCACATAAACACACAATTATATGCATGTCATATATAGTAGATGGGCATAAAATAACATCATATCCTCTAATTCTTTTTTTAAATAATATTCTTTCTGGGCAGATAGTATTCTCGAGGAAGACTTGGCAAGTTAGCAACTTCTCTTGCCCATAGTTTTCAGCTGGTACTACCTCAGCATAAAGGTACAGTATCTTTTTTTGTTTTTCTGTGGCACACATCTTGTGCCTACTTTTACCTTTGCTGGAGGTTGCTCAGTTTTCTGGTGGTCTTTTACATCACATAGTTTCTTCACCAGTTTATGAAAAAGAAAAGAAGAAGAAAAAAGAAGGAAAGAGAACTTTGCTAAGTAAAATTATTGTCTAGTTGTGTGCGTTCATCGGAAAAGTTGGTATTTTCTTGCCAGGCTGAATATATAATCAGGTGATTAAATGTCTTTAAAAAAACCCACACTACCAGGAGTTTTTAACTCTAATTTCAATGAGCCAAAGAATCATCTCCTTCTCTTTTCCTGTGTTATGGTGGGGTAGTTTATTTTACACATGCATTTTCCACCGTGAAGGTGTCGTCTTCTGACTGTGCATGATCTTGGCTGCATTGTTTGGATTTTGGTTTTAGTTCATTCTTTTCAGCAATACCTCCCACCAAAGAAGAGATCTTTTTACTTCCATCTTTATGCACTGCAAGACAACCTTACCCTCACTTAAGCTTTGCACTCAGATTAAGTTCAGCCTCTGCAGTGTTCTTCAATAAACATGGATACCTCTATGTAACACCAATGTCTATGACGACTTTATTTTGGTCTTGTGAGTCCTGTACAGTCTTTTAAATATTCCTCTTTCACATGGCTTCACTTAACTGTCAGTGTTCTCACAGATCCCTCTGTGCATTGCATCCAACCCCTTAAAGCTCCTCTCATTGTCTTGACTAATAAGCAGTTACATTAAAAATTTGGGCCAGGATATTTAGAGGGGAAAAAAATTCTGCAGACCCTGCAAATTTAGTAGGAGACACATGATTTTTGTTGATTATCAAGATAAGTAGATATGTTGCCAGGAATATCTTGTTCACAGCATACTCCTGTCTTAAAATGTACATCTTTACCAGCTTTCAACATGAGACAGGAACCAAAACAAATTAGCGTTGAAGTGGATGACCTCCAGGAACCTCTGGCACTGCTTGATGGAAAGTAGATGGCATTAATGCTGATATAGAAGAGTAGCAGGCAGGCTAATTTGTAACCCAGTAGGATCCCAAGATATGCCCCAAATATTATTTATTAGTAGACATGATAAAACAGAGTTAAGGCAGATTTTATTGTTTACTTATGCAAGTCATAAAATATACAAGCACAGGAAATATAAACTACAGCAATACAAGCTGAGCAAAGACAAACTTTCAGCTACATTAATCATCTCTAAATTATAAATGTTATCTCATGATGGATGGCTGCTGGAGCCCACAAAGGACTAGATCAAATCCAGTTCCCTATTCCCAGACCACCCCTACCAAGGACATTTCCATCTAAATGTCTTATCACATATTCTGCCTCAAAACAGAAAATTTAATTTTCTCATCAGCGTCTGCTGAGTCTTCTCCTGGAAAAGGGCCTATTGCCTACCTCTCTCTGGATCAGCTTTTACAGCTGGATTGTTCTTTTCACAGATTCACATGATATTCCGAGTTGGAAGGG
>WEKX01024530.1:12784-38577 GCA_013390025.1 Pitta sordida
GGGAACTGGGGTTGTTCATCCTGGAGAACAGGAGGCTCAGAGGCGACCTAATTGCTGTTTACAACTACCTGAGGGGAGGTTGCAGCCAGGTGGGTGAGGATCTCTTCGCTCAGGCTGAGGACACCAGAACAAGAGGACATGGCCTTAAGCTACACCAGGGGAGGTTCAGACTGAATGTTAGGAAGAGGTTTTTCACAGAGAGAGTGATCTCTCATTGAAATGGTCTGCCCAGGGAGGTGGTGGAGTCGCCATCCCTGGAGGTGTTTAAGAGCAGGCTGGATTAGGCTATTAGTGCCATGGTTTAGACAATGGGTTGGTGTTGGGTTACAGGGTGGACTTGATGATCTCCAGGGTCTGTTCCAACCTTGCTAATGCTGTGATAAACATTAAAGGATCGGATGAGGCAAATACTGTGAACCTGGAGCAGAAGTGCTGCATGGTGTAATTCTGTGGCTTACCGACACATTGTCTTCTGCTTTGACATGATGAGATAGTAGGGACCCTGAATGTACTGTTGCAGATGAAATTAGTACTGTGCTTCTTAGAACTGATATTATGAGCTGATCAGAGATAGAAATGAGGCATTTTCTCAATCAGTATTTTTCTAGGTCTTAATTTTATTACCTCTTTTAGTAAGAAGTGCTGTTGCTGGATTAAAAAGCCAAGGCGTCTGTGCATAAGTCTAGTGAGATGGTAAAATATCCCAGGTGTGCCATGTATTTATGTACTTGCATAAATGGGCTAGTTGAGTTTGTTCCCTTTCTAGGGAAAGACATGCAGATGGGTTAAGAACATGGGGAGGAATCTTAGTGGTAGTTTCTGTATTCCTGGAGGGATTTGAGTGTGTGTCCTCGTTACCTTAGGTTGTACTGTAACAGTTAGTTTAGTTATCTGGCATACGAATACTGAATTCAGCAGTGACAGAAGGCAGGATTGTGAGGTGCAGAGGTATCAGTAGATATCTGGGCAGACTTAAAAGGGAGTGTTGTGGAGCAGCGTGATCCCAGCTTGCTTGGAAACTCGCCTCTTCAGGAGGTGCAGCAGAGAGACAGAACTAGGTTTTATGTGTAGGAAGATAAAAGCTCCTCTGGTGGTGTTTCCCAAAACGCCCCTGCTGTCACCTGCAGGGAAATACAAGGTCAGACAGACAAGGGTCTCACTGTGCCGCTGGGAGTGTGGTATGGGAGGAAAATGTTCAGACTCACTGCTAACTACAGAAGCATGGAACAGAGGGAGCTTGTATAGGGAGGAAAAGCTGCATCTAGACAAAATCAAAACCAGGCTTCTGGCACTTAAAATTGTAAAGATTTCATAGGGAAGTCTTTAACAGTTTCTTAAAGGCAGAGTGTCAGGTGTGACAGACCACATAATACGGGATGAAGCAGCTGCTTGGGGTGAGGTGCAACCTCACCCCAAGTGAGGTGGGGTGAGGGCTTTGAAATACTGTCAGAATTGAGTTTGACCGGAAGTAGTGGAAATGGCAAAGCTAAGGTGGAATAGATCAACCCAAGGGACAAGTGGGAATGTATGTTGAAGAAAGCTTTAGTGTTAAATCTGATGCCTGGTGGGATTTGTCAATAGAAGTCATCTGGACTGAAATACCAGTCTTGTGGAGAACGACCTGGTAGCTGACCACCCAGTGTGTAATGACTGCTCCAGTAAGGGAAATCAGAAGGGCAGCTTGGACTGGACGGAAAAGCAAAAGGAAGAATTACTTCCTCTCGAGTAGGTTGGATCACACACATCGAGATGTGATGCTGAGTGCAATTGTTTAGATGCCACAAATGATGATGACTTAGAGCCGCTACTCGGAGAGCCCCTGAGAAAAGTGGCAATTCTTGATTTGATCCAGAATAGTACTCAGGTAATTGGATTCAGATGTTACTGTAGAACAGCCAGACTGTAGTTTTAATATTCTTGCAGGAATAGTTAAAGCCAAAGAAAAGATCAGAATTTGGAAGGGGGCATTACATAAGATAAGGAGGCTTTCTAACTCACGTATGGGTTTAATATAAAAACCAGAATAAAGCAGACAAGAAGAGTTTGAGAAACAGCTTACAAAAGGAATAAAACTAGCCATAAATCTTTTTCTTCTTCTTCTGATGTTCCAGGGCATAGAGAGATGGCCACAGATATTGTAGGGCTGGTAGGAATGGGGGATAAGAAAGAACACCTATAGAAAGTAAATCTTAAAAAATTATTTGTGTGCACTGATGTTCACTGTGGAGGTACTTAGGGAGGTTTCAGTGGAAATGGTGACATGGTAGGCTTAGCAGAACTTTGAGTGGAATATCCTACCAAGCACTGTAATTGCAGACTCTGAGAAAGAATCCATCTCTAGGATGAGAATCATTAGCGATGTGTAATTTTGTGATTCTGTCATTAATATGCTAAAAAAATCGGCTTTAGAGAAAATCAGCAACATAAGCAGCGTATAAGTGCCATGATCCTATTATATATACCTGAGACAGATATTTGAATCTGAAATTGCTGAAGCCTTAACACACGTACATAACTTGTCATAACTCATCATCATTGCCTAGACAAGGGCAGCGAAGCTGGTGAGGGGTGTAGAGTGTAAGTACTGTGAGGAGCTGCTGAGGGAGCTGGGGTTTTCATCCTTGAGAAGGGGAGGCTCCGGGGTGACTTAATTGCTCTCCACATCCACCTGAAAGGAGATTGTAGCCAGGTGGAGGTTGGCTTCGTCTCCCAGACAGTCACAGGAGGAGAGAATGTAGCCTCGAGCCTCAGCCAGGGGAGGTTGAGGTTGGACATTAGGAGGAATTCCTTTGCAGAAAGGGTTGTCAAGCACTGGAACTGACTGCCCAGGGACGTTGTGAAGTCACTGTGCCTGGAGGTGTTTAAGTAAAGACTGGACATGGCGCTTTAGTACCATAGTTGCCATGGTGGTACTGGCATGGAAAAGTCAGTATGGCTTTGTATGGCTGCTTTATTTTTTTTTTTTCCCTTTCAGAAGTGTGTTTTGTTTTGCAGATCTGCTGAAGTTCTCTGAGGATTTTATGAGAGTGTGATGGATGAGTTGGTTGAAGTACTTGGACTTTGATAAACCTGTTGTAAAAGACTCCTTGGGAACCAAGGTGCTGTGAGACAAGGGATGACTTCTCACGGAGCAATAACTAATAGGAAACACAGAGTAGGAGTTAGTCTTCATTTTTTTTAATATGGATATGTACTGTTGGTTTTGTTCGGTTGCATTTCACAGGGATTTTGTAAGGCACGTGCTTTTCAGCATATTTAAATATCTGCTCAAAGGAAAACAACCCTGTCATTAAATAGTTGCAGAAGGTTCTCTCAATTTTGAGACTGGGCAGGGAAAATAGGACTTGAAATTTTGTGTTGGTAGATGCCAAGTAACATAAATTATTCTGTCTTCATATACACATTGATGGGTTTCTACATAGAAATTTCTACCAAATCCTGCTTAGGAAAGTGATACTGGGGTTAAACTTGATTGTTCCAGATAAAGTCATCTCCTAATATTGCTCATCTTGAAAAGTAATGAGCTGTTTAGACAGGAATAGGAAACTCAATATGAGCCAGCAGTNGTCTTGAACCTTGTGTACAGTCTGCTTTTGTGTTCTTTCCATTACCCAAATACAGTGTCACTGAACTGTTGTAAGATGCATATTCTTTAAAAGGAACAGTTTAAATAGAGTAGGACATATGAGTCTGGACAGGATATGTTTCAAAACCACTGAAATTTGTAAACGTTCAAATGTTGCAAAGAATGTTTTTGGAGAAACAATGGATATTATTCATTTAATACAAAAACTAGGAGTCATCTAATATGTATGTTTAATTTGTGTAACTTTTAAAACTTACCAGACAGTTTTAACATCCAAGAACAGTAAAATACAAAAAAAACGACCAAGGAGAATAAAATCATGACAACTGTTGTTCACAGACCCCTTGGGCTAAAGGTTCTTAGGAGCTCAGGAGACGAGTATCAAAGGAGAAGATGTAGTTGCCCTGTTCCCTAAAGGACATCTGACACTAGGTGGTGTCTGTACAAATATGCAATTTTGGGCTGACTCACTGTAGCCTTTCTAACGTAATGTAGGGGAGAAGCACTAGAATATCCTGGGGTTTAAATTTGTGCTCACAAGGCTCTGTCATTTAAGAGACATCTAAGTCCGTCAACCTGGACTTGGAGAAGTGGAAGGCTGAAGGAGTGCGAGGTGTCCAGCTGGGGTTTGAGGATTGTCACAGGAGTGATCAGTGGCAGGAATCCGGAAATCCTCCTGCTTATACTGGCAGCCAGTACCAGTTTTAAATCATGCTAACTGAGTATACAGCAGGGCTGTTTTTAATTCCAGAGGGAGCTTGTTGGTTGATTTGGGCAATAAAGTACCTGAGCGTTTCCATGTGGTAAACAAGGATTAGCTGTCAGGTGCAGTTAGTGGAGTTTCTGGTGTCTGGGGGCAGTATGTTTAGGCTCGTCTCACAGAAGAGCTTTGCTTCCTGATGTCAGTTACAGTGAGGGTAATTTGGTTGCTTGGTTTCTTTTTTATTTTTTAACTTTGAGACACTCGCTTTTCCTTTGTTTCTAAAGGCAGCTGGCCATCCCTGTTGTATCTAGGAGGTAATGAAATCTCTCCCTGTTTCTCTCTAAATAAGGTTGCATTTTCATCTGCACTATTAAAATAAATGACTCTTATGGAGAAGTGATGGCTTAAATACTGCCTTCAAGTGTCATTTGCATCTCACAATACTTATTGTAAAAGAAAACTGCATCACTATCAGTATTTTATAAATAGTCATGAAGTTCCATGCTTGCGAGTTTTTCTTCATGTGTGCGCTATGGTGTGTGAAAAGGTAATGCGGAATTGATGGGGGTGTGACGTGAGACCGAGAGCTTGTGTAGCATCGCACACAGCATGGAGGTAGAAATGACAGAAGTAACTGGAGATGGAAATGCTGCATTTCTTTCCCTTACCATGTGTAAAGTTCTCATACCTTACATATTTGTCTGTTTATGTAACTATGTATAAGTATAGATTTTCCACATGTTGTTGAAAGCTCTCTATGTCCTTTTTCCCGAGAAAAATGGGTCATGGCAGAGACTTCAAAAACTTATGGAAATTAACTCTTAATAGGTTTTATGAATCTTTTCTAGAAAGTACAAAACTTCAGTTATTTTCTGTGATAATAAGAAAGATCTTTTTTTGCAAAAAGACAGTATAATCTTTCTCTCATCAGTAACACTGTCTTCTTTATTTTAATAGTTACTGGGCAGTCTGCAAACAGTAAGCATCCAAAAGAACCTGGGGAAAACAAAATTTTTAACAAAAGAGTAAAACCCAGAACTCCCAAAATGAAGGAGAGAGAATCTGCTGACTCCGCTTTGAAGTCCCAGTCCATACTAACACAGGTGATGGATAAAGGTCGTTACCAGAAACTAGCTGCCACTTTAAGCCTGTCTGCAGGACAAAGCATAGAACTGCGATGTAAGGGGAGTAATGTTACTTGGAACTACCCTTCATATTTAGACACCTTTAAAGACTCCAGACTCAGGTAAGCTATTTGTCATTTTGTGGAGGAAAAAAAAATAGCGAACTTTTTTTCCCCCTTGCCACTTTCAGCATTGTTGGGGTTTTTGTTTGTTTACATTTTTACAATTAAGAGGTTCTGTCTAATTGTTTTTAATGTCAGGAGTAAAGGATGATGTGTTCAAAGAAGGGCAACAAGGCTGGTGATGGGACTGGAGCACAGGTCCTATGGGCACAGCTGAGGGAGCTGGGGTTGTTTAGCCTGGAGAGGAGCAAGCTCAGGGGGGACTTTATCACCCTCTATAACTACCTGAAAGGAGGTTGTAGCCAGGGGGTTGGTTTCTTCTCCCAGGCAACCAGCAGTAGCAGAAGAGGGCACAGTCTTAAACTGCACCAGCGTAGGTTTATGTTAGACATCAGGAAGAAGTTCTTTACACAGAGAGTGATTTGCCATTGGAATGGGCTGCCCAGGGAGGTGGTGGAGTCACCATCTTTAAGAAGGGAATGGATGTGTGCCTTGGTCTAGTTGACAAGGTGGTGTTAGGTCAAAGGTTGGACTCAATAATCTCAGAGGTCTTTTCCAATCTACTTGATTCTCTGATGAGCAACTTTGAGTTTTCACTAACTACTGCCATGTTGTTTGCTCTGTGGAGTAGTTTCACAGGTCAATCTGAAATAAAGGTGGTGTTCAGCAGGACACAGCGACAGCAGAGAACCACGTTAGGGTTGGTCCAAAGTAGAGCTCTCAAAATGTGTGGATGTCAGATGCTCACTACCAGCCTACTCTGTTGCTCTGCAGAGACCTGCTCTGGGTAGGCTGTACTGGCTGCTAATGTGGTTACCACCTGAGACGCTAAGATTAGTTTCCTGAAGAGACTGAAGCCCACATCCCTTTACTAGCAAATAATACATATGCCTCCATGCTAAGAAACAAGTGAGAGTAGCCATTACTTTTTTGGTCAAAGTTGCTTTTGTGTGCAAAAGAGAATTGCAGGGTTTGTGGTGTGGCAGAGTTTAATGCTGAGGATAATCACCTTGAGTTTAGTAATGTTTTTTCTTTCATCTGGTGGCATCTTAATGAAAACTGCATAAATAGTTGTTACAGCTGACTGTCCTGTTGCTCTAAACATTTTGTCTAAAACCCCATGTATTTGTCTGCCTCCCCAGTCTTTAAGGATAGTAGACATAGATAAATATAGATTAAATGTAATGTTTTAGTTCTGTATTTGAGCGGAGTGTATAAGGAGCTCAAGGATGCCTTGAATAGTGTTTGTTTTCACTGCTGATGTATGGAGATCAAAATAAAATACTGTGAATGGTACCCTAAGAGTGAGTCGCAAGGAGCTTTTCCTGGTTTATTAGATGAGAGTCACAATGTTATGAGTAGAGGTATCAGCTGTTATTGTCCTTTTGTTCCTAGATTAAGTGAAAGTGTGTGTGCTTTCTGTAAATAACTGAGGTTATCTGAATCTCAGTGATCCATTTCATTTACTAACTGGTGTGATGCTACCTTAAAATCACTTCCAGTTAATTAGTTTTTCAGAGATACTCTTCTCCTTTCCACTTCTCTTTTCAAAGAGGAGTGTTGAAGAATTAGCAGTTAGGTGCTGTGATCTTTAGCATATTTTCCTGAAATCGTGAGCCAGTTCTTCTCTCCGCATCTATTTCCTTGTCCCTTGATGGCTGAAGAGTTCAAGAGCTGCCCTGGCTGAGTGCAAAGCTTCTGTCACAGTAAGTTACAGCAGCAGGCCTGTTTCTGGTGCGGGATTATCACAGCAGGATCTCTTTGGCCTATTTAAGCTGCTGCTTCTTAGTCTGTCGGGTCTGAATTGACTTCAGTAGGTGGCGTTTATCAGCCGCAGTACAGACCAAGCCTCTCGGTGAGCCACACCTGTATGTGCAGGTAGATCAACAAGGAGCGTGTGTGTACTTGGTGGTGATTGTTGTTCTCAAGCCTGTCTTCTGTTTTGTGCAGTTTCAAATATGTAGCCTGCTGGCATGGTTGGGCCTGTAGACCTCCAGGTCGTGTTATTTGAGTATCAGCATCTGGCGTTGAAGAAGGCAGGGCACCTATTCAGAGTGTTTGGAGAGGAATCTGAATGTTTCTGCTTTATTTATTCGACTGTCTGTTCCTCTCCTGCAAAATTAAGTGCTTTCTATTGGTGCATGTGAGACAAAATACAAGAATTTAAGATAGCTAAGGGAAAACCAAAGATGCACATTTCCTGATTGTACAGTTCTCTGCTTTTCAGTTTGAAGTAGTTCGGGATTCTGTTGCCTCAGCAATTTACCTTTCTGTTCTCATCAAGTTTACAGTATTTCTAATAATCTAGCCATAGAACAAAAGTTAATAATATCATGTAGAATAAGTGCTATAAAACATTTTGGCTGGGCGGATGTAACTTGGCTAAGTATTTGTTTTCCTTTAGAATTATGTAAGCCATATATTTAAGGATCTATATTGAAATACGTTGATCGCTGCTTTAAAATTATTTTGAAATAAGTTTTTTAAGCAGCAAGGCTGTGTCAGACTGAATCAACAATTCTGAATGCAAGCAAGAGATCCTAAAGTTGAAAACATAGGTTAGAGGCAGCCTTCAGATTCATGGACTAGTAATAGTTTATGGAGACACTGACCACAGAATCCTGTGCAGTTGTATTTTCATCATGATTTTAGTAGGACTTTGGTAATTATCTCAAGTTCTTTGCTGTAGTGCTAATAGATGCATATGAAACAAAGTCCATTTTGTAGAACATAAAATTTGAAATTTATGTTCTGTGGTTTTAGAAAGTATTGATGGAGTTTAACTGGAAATACCATAAAGGCACCATATTATTTAGTTAGCTCAGTTGACAGTGTTTGTAAGTGAAGTGGTAGCAGAAAAGGTTAACAATGTTACCGTTTTTCAAGGGGAGCTTAGATCTTCCTCATGACATATAAAAGGCCAGGCACCAACTGCAACAGGTAAATTTTACAATGTTATGACTGTATTACTTCCATTATTTTAAAACAAAATGATGAATATAGGGCAAAGGAGGGGAAATCAGAAAAAATATTAACAAATAACCTACAGCAAAAATAGTTTAGTAATCTAGATAGGTATATGTCCATATTTTCTAACACTACTTAAAGACCAAGTATAAGGTAATGCCCTTTGTTACCAGTTAGTGAGTGAGGTGTGGGGTGAAACCCAAGCTAATTAACTAGGCTGGGTATTTTTACCTTACATCTTCGTGCAGGCCTTGCTGGAACTAGGGCACTGGTGCAAACCAGAGTCGATGGCAGCAACTGGGGAAAGTGATTGGAGTGTGAGGAGGTAATGGAAAATACAAAAAGAATGAGTTAGTGTGCCAGAGGAAAAGTGAGGAGTGACTGCGGTGATGAGATCCATGCAGTTGCTGGGGACTGATGACTGAAACTCTTTTGTTCATTTGTACTTCCCTACAGCAACAGGTGCTCAGGCAGTAGGAGAGATGTACAAAATCAACTGGTCTGGTGTTTTAGTTTGCAATTAGTTAAATTTAGCATCAATGTAATGTATTTCCTATGGGTGGTTGCAAAAATAAGTAGGGATAAAATAAGTAGGGATTGTGCCCCCCATGATAAAATAAGTAGGGATAAAAGCAAGATATTTTGCCTCCATGCCATGCTTACTACATATATAACTTACCCATATGGTAAGGAGAGTACAGCAACCTGGAGAGCAATAAGATGGAAGATTATACAGTCGGCCCTCTTGCACTTTGTGCCCCCCATATTGCGCACCCGCAGCAGCAGGGCCGCTCCCCCGGAGCCGCCGCTGTGCAGTTACAAAACTGTGTCCCTGGCCGAGCCAAAAAGGGGTTTTGCCCAGTGTGGGGTGCAGGTGCTGGGAAGGGCTGATACAAACGCTGATACACAGCAACACAGTGCTGAAACAGCCCCGGGGCTGCATGAGGGTGTGGGGCAAATTTGCATATTAATGAACTGCCATTCAACACAGAAGTAGGGCTTCGAGGAACCTGATTAAGACCACAGGTCTGTGATATAGGAGACCCGACTGTACTTAGAAAAGTGATTTTTGTAGTATTAGTAGTGGCTGTGCTTACTTTGAATTTGTCTTTGTAACTATACCTTACAACCTGGTAAATACAATATTTTTCCTTGTTCTACTAGGAAGTCGCAGTTTTTAATAGGTCTGAAACTGTTAACATCTGCTGAAATTATTGTATCTGGGGGAGGGAAAGATGCCGAGTGAAAGGAGGAGGAGAAGGACTCCCTAGCTGTTTCTTGTTCAGAGAGAGGAGAAAGTCTGCCTTTCCACTACGTATTCCAACTGGAGTAAATAACAGCACACACTGAAATGATTTACTGAGCTTTAGAGACTGCAGCATGCAATGCAACTCTGGATAGAAAGGTAGAATTGCGCAAATGTGGTGCCTAGTTAAGGACACAAACTAGCTTTCTTCAGGACTGCATTACGTTATCTGTAATGCTATCTTGCTTTGTGTAGCAGAAATATACCTTGCAGATAACTTTTTAGCTGAAAATTTTGTGTACAGGCTGAACTGGCCAAAAATATTATCGGTGGTGTTGATTGAAAAGGGTAGCTTGTGTACCTCCAGAACAGAAGGGCTGGAATGATGCTTTGTAAGACTATGCATAACCAATTAGTGACTGTAGGCTCACCCCGAAACTGGATCTACAGTGTATAAGAGGGATGAAAGAGAAAATAAGGGCAAGCACGTTTTCCCTTTCTTATGCTTTATAGCAAAAAGCTGCTCTAGATGAAGTGACATAGTCACTTCTCTGCCTGACTTGGGGCATGGGCCTCTCTCTCGACAAAGATCATCTCTGTTAATCAGAGAACTTGATCTGGTAAGTAAACTCAAGTGAAATGGAACTGGTGTAATGGAGGAAGCTGGGGCAAAGAGCTGAACATGCATCACATTTACAATTGTGTGAGTGGAGCATGTCTGGACAGGAGAGCTCTCAGAAATATTGAGGAATCTAGGTGTTGTAGAGAGGGACATTAGACTGCTTTCAGTGACTGCAGGCTCCTGCTGGCTTAGTGGCACGTCAGCTGTGCTCATGTGTATAACTGAATTTCATTTTGTCCCTTGTGCTTTGAAGTCTAGATTTGGGTTGTTGGGGTTATGTTCCTCTCCTAGGGAGCGTGTATTTGAGATAAGCACTCTTTTGTCAGTATAAATGCAGCTGCTTGAGAGGACTTTGCTAGATGCTCTTTGAGTGATGCTACATGCACTGTTTTTTATATCTTTCTTTTTTTTTTAAGCTTCCAAACGTGGCATAATTTTCTGGCAAGAATCTTGTGAACTTCAAATAACTAAAGCTTAATAAAATGAATGAATGGAGTAAGATTTTGAACTAGTTTTCTAGTTTCTTTAAACAGTCTGGAAATGTTTGTATATATAGCATTTTTATTTGTGATATCTACAGCACAGCAAAGTTTTGGCTTTTGAGTCAGATTTCCTAGCATCTAAAATACTAATGAAATAAAAGTTATCCTGGAAGTAATGGTCAGCTGTATGATTTACTGTCTGTAATTACTTTATATGGCTTGTTTTGTTGGCTTCATACAGTCATGTCACAAGTTTCAACACTTCGACTCTCAGTTGCCAGGTTCTGTTAGTGCATGTTTGTGGATGACTACCTTGCTAGACTATTTCCATTGATTACTGGATAGCTTGTACTCAGTTAAGTAGAACACACTGTACAAAAATTAATTAACTCTGACCTTATTTTTCTCTCTCTTGGGATTTCAAGCTATAGCTCAATGTCTGCATTAACAAAAGGAGGCAAAAATGTTCTGGCATAATGGTTTCTCTGTAATGTTGACATTTAGTACTTGATACTTGCAAAACATTTTATGCTGATGTAGTCATATAGCCTATGAAATGTGAACTGTGGAAATAAGTGATACACACGAGCATGTTTTGAATTTCTCTTTTGTTGAATATGGTACACAGCAGGATCTCTGACACAAATAGGAATCTCTCACAGCTTATATTATAAATGGTCTTGGAGTTTTTGGATAAGTGATGTATGTATTAAAAATGAAAATGCTTCTGCACCATAATTACATGATTCAAAGAAGTGCAATCAGACAAGGTTACGTAGGACAAGCACATGAGTGGGTAGGAAACGTGATTTACCTGTTTCTTTAGGCAGGCCTCAAAACTGCCCTGTGTACCAATGGTGTCTGAAGGCTTTAATGGAGAAGATAATTTGCTGTTAGAAACGTGTGTTTGGTGTGCTTTTAATTTCAAAGTTCCTGGCCTGACTGGAGGCTGAGTGTTGGGTTCCGTAAACCATGGCTTATGATTGCTGGTAGCTGTGCAGACTGCTAGGAGAACACCTCGGGGGGTGAGAAGCTTGGGGAAGTACAAATACCTGGAAGTGGCAGCCTCTCTGTGTAAGCAGTTACTCTGCCTGCAGTGGAGAGTTAAGCAAAACAGAGCATTTAGAGAAAACAGTACAAGCAGGCATGTCTGCAGAACTGCTGTTAGTCAGTGATGAGGTGTTTTAGTGGGTAAGAATTTCTTCAAAGCGTGCTCATCAAGAAGTGAATGATTCCATTGGCTGTCTTACAGAATAGCTGCCACATTAATAAGAGGATAATAAATATTCAGGAAATTCACAATTGCGTGACTATGAGAGCTGCTCAGACTTCATGCAGTCGGTGTATTTGTCCAAATCCAATTTGCACCGGTACAAAGAAGTTAGTTATCAAATACCTAAAACTGGAAGAATCACTCCTGACTTGGTTAGAAAAGAAATGACCTTGTAACTCTTTCAGAAGAATGAGGGAACCTTTCCTGTTCTGCATGTGCTGCCATGAAAGGCAGGTGATTGAAAAGAACATTTTTAAGGGTCAGAGCAGTGGTGGAGTTCATCAGTACTGCTACGTGGCTATGCTGACAGGGTTCCCTGAGAACTGATACTGTTGGGCCATTGCTTTTTTAATCCATCAAAAGTCAGCTCAACAGACTGCCAATTATGACACCATCTGTCTGGAAGAGAGAGCCAGGAAAACAAACCTTACAGTATTAAGAAAAGAACTAGATGATACTGTAGCGGCTTTATTTCATAGGACTTTTGACCCTTATAGAAACATTGTCAGTATCTGTGTATGTATCTATTATTTATAAATACGTAGTTTCATATTTACAAATGTCAGTCCACTCACGGATGTACCCGGGAAATTCTGGAGAAGGATAAAAAAGCAAATGGGGTCTGAAATACTCATCACACAGACTGAATTTTGTGTCATTACGTGATAGCACTGCCAGTACACCTCCAGCAGTCCTCACGGTCATGCTGTGGAATAGCCAAGGGGTGATAAGGAGACTTCAGTGAGAGGATGCCAGTGGGGTGGCTTAGGGCAGAGGAGTAGGTGATGCAAAATGACTCGCAGTACAAATCCAGGCTGTGGTAGAAGCTCTTGAACAATGGTGTTTGCAGGTGGAAACTTGGACCAGTATGTTAAAGATTGATAAAATGTTCACACTGAAAGCCATTATAAATCGTTAAACAAACTCTTATTAAAGCACTTGATATTTACTAGTTGTGGATTATCTTTATGGTATCAAAAAAGCACTAAGATGCACACAGGTTGACTTATAGCATGAAAAAAATGGCTATATGTGGACAAACAGAGATAAAACATAGATGGACACATTGCCTAGAACAATCACAGCCCAGTTACAAAATGGGGACTGAAAAGAATCAAAAAATTAACCGGACAAGACAAAAGTTTGCAAGCTCTTGTGTGTAGTTGAAGTCAATAAACTGCTCATGTAAACAGGTCTCTACTGGAGCAAAAGGGGAAGGTGCAGCAGAGCTCTGAAGGTGAGAGGTGGGTCAGCTGCAGAGTAGGAATATAAAATCAAAAGTAGAAGTGAGCTGACAAAAACGTACGAAGAGATACATCTGTGCTTCTGTGTGCCTTCTGTTTTTATTTCTCCACAGTATAAAGCAGCTTGACAGGTATGGTCAGCTGATCCTTGCAAACTCCACTGCAGCAGACACAGGTGAATACAGCTGCTGGCTTCAGCTGTGTCATGGTAACAAGTGCAGGAAGGATGAGACTAAAGCAGGTTCAACGTACATCTTTTTCACAGGTAATTCACTCCTGGGAGATTATTAATGAAAATACATTTGATGGTAAAACAGGAATAAAGCTACATCAGCGATTTCACTGTCAAGATCTTACTTTGGCAGTTTTCATCTTTTTTTAGTGGAAGTTAAGGAAGACAGTGCTGGTGAGCAGAAAATTGTTTAGAGTGATTTATTGAGTCCATTTTCCCTATGGATTATGCTAAATGTGTACCCAAAGTGAAGCATAATGCAGTACAAAGCAAATACCTTTGAAAATAGTAACAGACTTTCTGAGGATCTTCTACAAAATGAATAAAAAACCGTTTAATTTTTGAAAATGTGTCTCAATAAAGAAATCTGTGCAGATGATTCATTTTGTCATGGCATTCAGATGACCACATGGTCTCCCCTCCTCCTACAGCTTTCTTTGAGTTACTTGCACTGGCTTAAAAATCTTGACCTCACTGACCTTGGTAAGGCCTCTGTTTCTCCCCGGAGTCTATATATATATAAAGAGGCAAAACACTCTTAAGCACATGTATTGTCCCACTGATCTTGTGGACAATTTCCTGCTACTTGATACAACAGAGCTGAAATAAAATGGTTAATTTGTTCTTCTCATGGAAAGCATTCCGAGTGGTAAAACAAAACCTTTGATCCCTAATTGGAGCTAAAGTATTGTTGGCTAAAATGTTTTAGTACAAAATGTTGAGATAGGATTGTTTGCAATGCATTTTGGAGCTAAATTAGACCACAAGACTGTGCAGAAGCCAATTATCAGAAGTGTTTAATATTTTTAGGTTACATTCCTTTAGAAAGTCTGGAATAAACTTTTTTGTCAAATTATTACATAAATTCTCATGCATCTTTATATTTCTAAGAAGCATGCCAATTATGGAAGTACTCCCTAACTGTCATTCTGAAAGCAGTAAATATTTCATTTACTTAGTAAATCAAACATTTTGCCTAAAAGCATACATATAACAATTCTGTAGCTCCTAAGAGTATCTTTTTCTAATAGTCCTTATCTTGCCAGAGGTGGTGGGATCCAGATAAGTACTTGCAAACTTAATTAATAAAAGGAATTCCAAAGACTTGCTTAAGATTAAAAAAATCTGAAGATACAGCAAAGAATACTTAGTTTTTCTTTTTGGTTTAATCTTTTTAATGCAAACTGTGGTTTTTTCCTTTTTTGTGTTCATCCACTTTAGTGCAGTGGTGAGTGTCCCCGCCTCTCACGCAGGAGACCCGGGGTTCGATTCTTGCCAGTGGTGCTGTCCATCGAGTTGGACTTGATGATCCTTGTGGGTCCCTTCCAACTCAGAATATTCTGTCTGTCATATTAAAAATTAAGCCAAAACTTTTTGGTTTAAATGTTGCTCATGGCCATTTCCTCTTGTAATGTGTACTTTCTTCTCTTTCTATTCAACCAAGAGGTAAATATTTTTCCTAACTATATCAACTCTTTTGCACAGACAAAGAGGAACTTTTTGTACCTACTCCCAGTTATTTTGAGATTGTCTACCTGAACCCAGACAAACCTGCAGTCATCCCTTGCCGTGTTACTACTCCTTCAGCAAAAGTAACTCTGCACAGGGAATTTCCAGCCGAAGAAATCGAAGCAGATGGAACTGATATTATTTATGATGCAAAGAAGGGTTTTGTCTACCAGCACCCTACTTCTGATCATAAAGGTATTGTCTACTGCAAAGCAGAGTCACACGGAGCACCTCAGATTTCCATCAAATATCACCTACTGTATGTGGAAGGTAAAGTCCATTTTTCTATATGCTTAAACTGACTCTTCTGCTGACATTGTTAAAAAAACAGTTTTTAAAAAAAGTGAAATAAGTAATCAGTTTTAAAATAGTCATCAAAAGTATATGTCATAAAACATTGTAGGCTTAAATTCCAGCAATCTCCCAGTGTGGCGGGGAAGGTTGCAGGTATAAAACACTTGCCTGTTGCATTAAGCAAACTGAGTCAAAAATTGACTCTAGTTTTGCCAGTGTATTTAACTTGAGAAGCTAATTTTCTGTTTCCAAACACCGTCTCTCAGTTCCCAAGGGCCCACCCTCAACCACAATTGCAGCGTCATCCAGTAGAGCCGAACTTGGTGACAGTGTTCATGTCATCTGCACAGTCCTTGGGGAGCCAGATGTAGATGTGGACTTCAGGTGGCAGTACCCAGGGCAAGAGGTAAGAGATGTGTGCCCTGCCTGAAATGGTTTGTTCTTCATTAAAGGCAAGACTTTGAAGGTAGTCAGTGCCAAGATTTGGAGTAAAAATTCTTTCAGATTGTGGTGTCAGCCTCTTGCATAAAAGCTCAAGCATGCTGCCAGGAGGAGGCAGCATATCCCTTTTGAACTTCAGCCTCTCTTTCCCTGCAAATCTGGAATTAGCACAGGGATGAAGCTGGAGAGGATGTTAGCAAAAATCAAGCCCACTTCTCCCTTGAGTTTTCATTCCAGAGACTCTTGGCCTCTAGCAGCATTTCCAAAGCCTCAGACAACGTCAAAGCCAGTTAGCGTCACGAGACTGTTCTAGGGTAAGCCACAAAGCCTCACTAGTGACTCTGCATTTGATATCCCTTCCTTCTCCACAGCTTGGGCACATGAATCATCCCAGCACAGAATTCTTAAGTTTAATTGTTGCCCACATCCAGAAGCACAATCTGGTTCTGCCCAGCCTAATCTGAAAGAATCCACTGGAAACACAGAGTGAATCTGTGATCTCTTTTCTTGCAATAAGATGTGTCTGACCAGCATCATTGATGGTCTCCTTTCTTCTCCCTCTAACCACCCCGACCAACGACAGTAGGGCCTTCATTCTTAATCAGCCTCATCCCTCCTGCTGTTTATCCTAAAACGGCTAGGAGCTAGAAAATGGAACCCTTCACCAGGGTAAAGTGATCCTCTGTGACCAAAGGTTTGGCAGTGTATTCTGTTTGCCAGCCCCCTGGTGCTGGTTGTCCAACGACATTGCAGGGCTTGCTAGTACGGTGCTTTGTCCCCTTGATGAGCATAGAAGTAAGTAATCTAACAGCAGAGATAATTGTTTTAGTGAGTGATGGGAGTTCAGGCTCCAGAAGTTTGCAGAAGCCACCAAGATAGAGACTGTAGTGCTCTGCTGCTATGGGGAGGTGTGCCTCTTCAGGAGGAAATCCAGCACACACGTGAGCACAAGGGATTTGAACTGCCGGTGAGGGCACTGGGCAGGTAGAACCAGGTCCTTGCTTTTAGATGTTAGTTTGTTCTTTCACTTCCCCCTCTCCCCCTTCACCCATCTTTCCGTCCCACCCCACACTCCATGATTCTTGTCCTGTGTTTTCCTGCTAAGACTGTTGAAGTCTGAGAGTTTTTGAGCAGTTGCCAACTACTCCTCCCTGCCCTATCTAAGCTGTAGGTAATCTGAAGAATAAATTCTGGATAGAGCATTAGAAGAGTTTGGCAGAATTCACGTTTCTGGCGTCCATTTGAATTTAGGAAGGAAAGGGACAGATGTCTAAATGAGTAGTTGCAACTGTTTGTGAAGTAAAAAGCCAATTTCTAAGGAAAACAGAAGCGCCTCAGAGTTTGGGGAGCCACAGAGTGGTTTTTGGTTAAAGGCTCAATGTCTTTCTCTAAATTTATCTCTTAGGATTACTTTGAGTGAGATACATCAACAAATGGGCTCTGTCCTTCAAGGTGGTGCTTTAACTCTGGCGATCATACAGTGATCATCTGTGTTGGGTGGGGAAGAGAACAAATGCCACTGCTTGATGACATTAACTTTGTTGATTGATATGGTTTTCCATTTTTTTTGTCTTGTGGTTTTGGGGGGTTTTTTCCAGCTTCCCTTGATTTCTCTTTATTGGACTGTAGTAACTGGCTATACAAACATCATTTTTGGCTTTCGTAACTAATTCTAATTACAATTGAAGGAATTAAAATTCTGGCCTCTGCCTAGCGTTCCCAAACTGTATCCTCCATGGTGTTCACCCCTTGCNATTTTTCGTCTTGTGTATCCTCCATGGTGTTCACCCCTTGCTACTTCTGCATCCTTCACATCTTGATGGCTGCCCCAAGCCTGGTTGCTGGATGTTCTTGGCCCGACTGCATCCCGTGGTCTGAAGGCACCTGATGCACACTGAAACGTGCACTGCCTTTACTCCTCTCTAGCACTGACTGAATATAAACAGCTAAACACATGGAAATGATCTCCCTTGTTTGCTGTGGATACTGTAGCTGCAGTGCAGGGTGCATGCCCCATTCAGCACAGAACTGCACTCTCTCGCTGCACCTACCTACAGGGCCGAGGGAGAGACTTTGGCCTGGGAAGGGCTGATGTGCTTATCCACTGGAGTAAACAGTCTCAGCTCCAGCTGTGCCTGGGGATAGGGAGGGAAGAGTTGTGTTTGGGTTTCAGCCCTGACAAAAATATCCAAGTAAATGCCAGAGGAGAGGCACTATGTGCATGTTGGGGAATTAACATTTACTGAGAAAGTATTGACACTACCCCACCCCAGCTTCTGCTCGATTCCTAAGCAGAAGCTGCACTTTAGTCCCTGCTTGCTCCCAAGTGCATTGGATTGGGGAAGACCCTCATTTCATCCCCATATTCACTAACCACACCCCCCCTTTTTTTTTCTACTCAGTTGATTTTTGCTCTTCTTTTTCCCTTTGCCACTCCCTGACAATGGCATTTGCTCATTCACCTGCTATGCATGTATACAGCTCCACTCCTTAATCTGATTCCATGGAACAGGCTTCAAAGCAGAAGGCAATTAGTTTGAGAAAAATGGGGTTAGCAGGAGCCCAACCAGGCAAACAGCAGTAGAGGCAAGGAAGTTCCACTTGATTAATTATTTGGAGAATTAACTTAGGCTTGAATTAAGTGTACAGTGGTATGTGATTGTAGGTAGCACTTTTCAGGCTGGGAACAGGAGGTGGTGCTCTGCTAGGTAGAACTTTGCTAAGTGGCTTGATTACTTTTAAAGGGTTAAGAATTTCTCTGAGATTTAGAGCTACCAAGATTTTTTTTTTTATAAAGGGGGTAATCCCTGCCACTTCCTAGACATTCCCTGATTCCACTGTGACTCCTCCCTAAGCTTCAAGACGACTGGCAGCAGCCTTTTACTGGTCATTTTGCAAGAGTGAGATTGTAGCTTTGGCTCTAGATATGTTATCCTTTTGCTGATATTAGCTTAAGCCTTGCAGCATTCATATTAGTAAATCGTTAATCCATTTATTTCATGAAGCAAGTGGAGATGGTTTCCAAGCAGAATCCTGTCTCTTACAGTTTTATCCCAGTTACTGGTATAGCAGAAGCCCATGTGCTTAAAGCTGTTGACAAGCAGCTGATGGATTTTGGAAGGAAGGAGACTGCCTTTGTGACAGTTTCTCTTACCCAGTCTTTTGTGACCTTCTGAGGTACCAGGGAGTGCAACCTCATAAACACAAACATTGGCTTATAGAAGGGAAAAAAACCTCAAAAAGCATTTTTTTATCTTAGTATAATTTTTTGTATTTTGGCTTTGAGGTTACATACACATTTGGGAAAGCAGAATGTGATGATTAATTTAATGGGGGACCACTTTAGCACAGTGGTGAGTGTCCCCACCTCTCATGCAGGAGTCTGGGGGTTCAGTTCCTTCCAGGGAGGCAGTGGTGCTGTTTAAGAGTTGGACTTGAAGATCCTTGTGGGTCCCTTCCAACTCAGAATATTCTGTGTGATTCTGTGTGTGACCTATTCGTGAATGTTACTGTTTGTTTGTTTGTTATCTAATACAGGGTTTCTAAAACTAGAGGAGGAATTAATTTTCAACTTGTGCCACTGCTGGCTTCTTTGTGAGACACTGAAAGTCTGAAAATGAGCTCACACACTTATCCTGACACCTCACCCAAGATACCTGACCTATTTGATCAGGTACCCAAATGTAACCTTAGTAAGTGGCCTAAAGCTGAGCTCACTCAGAGGCTCCAGGCAGAGCTTTGGCCTATCACTGATCTAAAGATCCACATTGCCTGTGTTTAGAGTGGAAGAGCCATTGTATTATCCTTATTTGGCGTAACTTATTGGTACATCAGTATTTAATGCAGGAATGTTGATGCAACTGCCAGACACCTTCAGTTTCCTCACTTAAGGTAGACTTCTGGACATATCCAACCTCTTCCTCCACAGTTTGATGGGGTAGTTTGGCTAAGTACACTTTGCAGAATCACATTTTATGTGGGTGGGTTGTTTTTGTGTCGGGTTTTTGTTTTGTTTGGGTTTTTTTCTTTTAAACAGTCTGAGAGGCCTGTGATTATCCAGAACTTCTGGAGATTGATAAACAGAGGAATTGGACATACTACAAGAATCTCAAAGAGTGTTCTTCTCGTTGAGGATTTTGAAGCCAAAGATGCTGGAAACTACATTTGTATAGCTCAGAACCTGCAAGGAGAAACAACAGTAGCTACTAAAGTTGAACTAAATTGATAGGAAAGACTTCTGGACGTGGACTGAACTACGTGTATGTTACTCGACTTTATAGCCATTAGTTCTCTTTATTAATGTTTAAATGGAGCTTCTCCCTGTGTCTTTTTCTATGGCAATGCATTCCATATTCACTCGCTTGAAAGGCCACACCAGAGTTCATCAGACCCAGCAGTAGTCATGAGTTAATGGCACTACAATGAAGCATTAAAGTTTAAGCCTAAACATAATAGGGCTTGTTATATTTAGGAATAGGTGCTCTTGGCATTTCCTTGGCATATAGCCTTTTGCCTCAGACTCTTGCTTAAGGTCAATCTGCTCTGTGGTGTGTCCAATTTTAACACCAAGAGTGTTTAAAACAAGAACAAAAAAGCAAGCAAAAAACCCGCCTTGATACAAAACTAGCAAATAGGAAATGTTTATTTTGCAAGAATAATTAAATTTCTGAACATTATGAAAACATAAAATGTATGTGTGTGCTCATTTCATATATGTGTAAAGATATAAACCCACAGAAAAAAATTTCACTCCTGGTAAAGATTAATACTCTCTAGCACCTTTTGAGCAGTTGGGTATGCTGGATTTTCCATATGTTGCTGCATTCTTAAAGCCTTACAATATGTAGTTTACTCCTCAGTAGATGTATAGTGTTATGTTTAGTAAACTATGTAGCAAATTCTGCTTGCTAAAGGTAAAACTTGCATTTATACATTATCATTTACAGAAACAAAAAAGCAAATGTAACGTTAATGTTCAGTTATACCAGAGAATTTCTTCTTAGGTTATTAAGTTCAACTTGATTGCATTAATTTACTTAGAGGAAAGACATTTCACGTATAAAGAACTCTACCTGGATAAATAAACCACTGCTTCTCTCACCCTGGGTTTAGTAACCAATGCAAGGAAAGAGACTTGCCAGAGGAAAAGGTAAGAACTTGGTAACAACATTGTTGGACATTTTGGCAATACTTTTTCCTCCTAGCCTCAAGCACTAAATCTGTGTAAGCCAGAACTTCCAATACAAATCTACTCCCCAGTAGTGGAATTGAATGACAAAATAATTTTGAAGCAAGCCATTTAGAGGGCACGTGAAAAACAGCTTATTCTGTGCATATGAGGAATCAAACCAGGAACTGGTCCCTTGCTCACACACCTCCATCTGCCTCAGCCTGCATTTGACTGGAATTCCTAAAACTCCTTTTGGTGAAGGCCCGAGGGAATCCTGTGCTCCAGCTAATTCCGACCTTTGAGCAGATGTGTACGGCACTGCTCTGAGTGGTGGCAGCTGTAGGTGCTGATGTGAAAATAGCAGCTTCTCAATCAAGACATAGCATGATTAACAGCATAGCTAATGAAAACATTAACCTTGCTGAATGCTTTTTCTTCAGCATGCAGGAACCTAAACCAATGTAACTGATAAGATAAATACACATGGTAAAGACTGAAATGTTTTGTGCAGATCTCATGTAATGGGCTTCATCAAGAACACTCCCGAGATGCTTATAATATCTTTGGCCTCTGGAGACAAGGTACCTAAAAAAAATAAAATAAAATACACCATGTAATAGAACCAACCTTCGAGGCTAAGAGGAAGGTTCTGAATCTGTTGAAATGTATCAAGAATCTTACAGTGTTACCCAAGTTACTAAACAGGTTACACAGTTTCATAGTAATACCTAAAAAAAAGATGTTTGTACTATTTTTTTAAGGGGAAAATATTGTCTTTATATATAGTCTTTGTTAATCTGACCAAAATAAGAATCCTTGAGCTTCTGGATGAGGCTGTGCAGTATGTTAATTCCTTTTTAACACTGTCATTTGTAAGAAAAATGTCTTTCCCTTTGAGCTACAGAAGTTATGCCAGATTCTTGAATTTCAAAGTATATTTGAGCCTTTAATTTGGCAATTGATTTGCTTCAAAATATCCAGCAAATGGGAGATCATGTCACCTGTCTAGACTTGTTCAATAGCAGAACTCATCACATGGTAGCATCACTTCCTTGGAGACAGTTGGGGCAGGAGAGGAAAAGATGGTGTAAATCCATGGCTTGAGTAGTCTCCCTCGGGTGTAGTGGTTATGTGTTCCCATCACTTGCAGTTCTCAAGACTGGCAATACCTACAGAAGCAGTGTCTCGAAGGAAGAATTTTGGTGAGTGTCATGTCCTGTCCATTGTCCCCCATCCTCCCCCTGAAGTGCCAAAATAATTCTTGTAATTAAAAACTATGAGAATTACTGTACTATGTAGTTTACATACCTCTTATTTTACCAAAAGCCTCGTAGGCAGGGCTGATTGTTGTTACATTGGTGCAGTTACGCATTTCTACCTAAATGAACATGACACAGGGTAAGAGAATGAAGCCTGGGAAATGAAATACAAGTGACTTGTCCAGGTTACGTGCCTAAAGCTGCCAGTACTGTTATTTCCATTTTCATACCTGTGTCACTGCTCTTCTAAGGCAAGGCAGCAGCAATGGACAGAAGGTATTTTTTTTTGTCAATGCTTCAATAATTATCATAACTTTCTAATGACCTTCTTAACTCCAGCTCAGCCCTCAATGATTTCCTGGCTGTTGGGCAACCACAGTTTTGCTTACTGTCTAGTTGACAGTGGTTGCTTACTGTCTAGAATGAATTTCCTGCATGAATTGCATGATACCAGTTCCATGATACGTACAAGTGTCTTTGGTGTTTGTAATGAGCAACATCTTCAGTTAGCCTGAGGAAATGATTCACCTCAAAGTTGACAGCAAATGCACTGCAACTCATACAAAGACCTTTAGAGAAAAGTATTGAAGGTGAGCCATATTATGAATAGTTTGAACGGCAGCAAACTATTTAGAACAGATAAAAACCTCAGTGTAACTTCCTCTGAAGCTTATCATTAGTTACAACTACTAGTTAAAGGTGTCTGAATAAAAACCACCCGTTTAATTGCTTGACCTTTGGCGTATGATTATGGTAAGCAGTTTTCTAACTTTTCCTGAAGGAAACATTATGCTAAAATAAAAAAACCCAAACAACAACAAACCAAATATGTTGAACAAAACTTTTGCTGACATTGGGTATTTAAGTTAAAGCTTGAAATACTGATAAACAGAAAGAAACATTAGAACAGTATTTACAGATTAACAGAATTATTTGATTCTTTGAGACCAAAAGGACAAACACTAAACAGGTGTTTCTGTAGGCTGATTTCTATATACAAGTGTCTTCATTTCTTCATAAAAGCATTAAAGATTTAACTGGCAAGCAGTTTAGAGATGAGGAGTCTCCTGTATATAGGCAGGAAACTTATCAACAAAGTAGAAGTCTTTGTATTATTTACTACACTACACTTACTTTTCTGTCCCAGGAGCCTGGAAGAGCTTTCCCTGCTCTGTTACATGAAGGGCTGTGCTATTTTTGACCTTTGAACGTTTGTATGCAATCTTCTTGCATGTTTTATATGAGGCATTACATTGCAATCGATGTAATAAAATTCTTACCAGTGGCTAGACAGCTGTCCTTGTTACATGACCTGTTAAGACTGCTGAACTCTGCTAAACTCTAACTGTGGCTTTTCTCACACACAAAATTTCCTGAATAAGGTGAGCATTTTAATGAGTCCTGTAGGATGTCTTTACCAGGCATATGCACATTGGGTCCCTACATTATCTACAATGCTTTTCTTTCTAATGGCCAACTCAAACTGAATTGCTAATAATCACAAGCAAGCGCTGTGTAACTTCTACCTATACTGGAGTAGCTAGGGTAACATTTTCTAAGGGTTAGCTGAACATTAATTTGTGCAGTGAAGCTTCCCCATTGCTGTTCTGCTGTGCTGAGCAGGCACTGAGAGTTTTTAGTAGCTGGAGGAATGTTCCTCCTTAGATTAAAGATCATTTGACTGATACAAGAGAAAAAAAAATCCTTCAATTGGTACAAAAAATTTATTGTAAAGCATTCAGCTCAAATACATGCAATCAAATCTCTGACCGTAGAAAATAAGATATACTTGAAGCCAAGCTGTAGCCAACATAGGATTTTCATAGTTAAATCTGAAAAACATATTAAGTGCTGACACCACTAATAAGTGGTATGTACAGTGCCCTAAAAACGATTAAAAGAAAGCATAATGTTCCACAGAAATGGCACCCTTAACTTGTACATTTTGAAGGATTAAGTAAATTTAATGATTAAACAGTCAATCACAAGTTTATTACTGATTTGCTTACTGTAACAGCACAGTTAACAGTCTTGTTTCTACATCTGTGTTCCTTATTACACGCCAAAATTTTGCAAGTCAGGTAAAACAGTTTGATGTGATTTTTCCAGTTCAGTTTCCTAAATGCTTTCCATCCCCTGACTCCTGTCCCCAAGCTACTAAAAAACACAGAGAAACTCAGCAGCTACTGCTAACTGTCATGGCAAATTTTATGTCCAGCTAACAGCTCTAGCGACGTAGTGTAACAATGGTCCTGGCCCTATTGTGAAATCCAAGCTACTGTAAGCATCAATAGTGTTTTGTAGTAATAATTTGAGGTTGAACGTGTGTTTAGTAGGTACAAAGTAGACATCTGAAACAGGTCTGATCAAGGGTGGAGCAAGGCTACATGGTTACCTTATTGAAGCTGAAGCTCAGCATGTGACATTTCCAGAAATGCTGACACCTTCATCCTCTAGTTACAGCAGCCAGGACAATTTTTCCCCCTTACTCTACATAATCTCGAGTACAGAATCTTTCACCAAATTCTGGCAAAACACCAATATCCTGCATTCTAAGAGGGAAGGTATGGCAGACTTAGCAAGATGAAACACACAGATAACACCTTTTCCCCCTTCCTGGGTTGTATTTAGCCAACCCTGAGGAATGTTCATACAAAAGCTAATGCTTAAAAAGGGGAAGTGTGTCACAGGCTACATTGGAATTCACAAATTACATTATTCGTGAGAACTGAGTTCAGAATGCACCTGGTGAAAATTATTGCATTTTTCACTTTGGCTTTTAAATCTACATCTAGTTTACCCCCAGGAATGGATGTGCTGCTTTGGGGAAAAGAGCAATTCCTTTTCAGCAGGTAGGATGCTAAGTCTAGGCTTCTACACCTGCAACTCAACTAAGAACTTCTAACCTTGAGGGCTACCATGGTTCTGACTACAATTGACTTAACTGCCACAATCCATTATATCCTGCAAAAAACATCTCCTCATAAATCGCAGTTGTGCATGGACACAAACCCAAGAATCCATGCAAAATATGGCTGCCATTCAGTTTGCTTTTAAAATTAATTTAAAATTGCATAATCAGGTTGGCCAAAACACTAATAAGTCAGTTGGCAAAGCTCTTCATGCCATTTTTTTTTAACTGAACTGAAGCCAGAAAGTTGAAGGAAACTAACCTACAGTACGAGTGACAGTTCCTCCTCATTCCCAGGCAAGAGTACTCTGCTAAAAGCATGCATACTGTCAATAGTATTGAGGAAGTAAATGTCAATGTATAGTCTTCAGCTTTTATCCTTTATTACGTATACAGCAAAGAAGGCAGCATTAGACACACGCACAGTGTGTTACATCCATTCCATCCACAGCACGCACACACGCATACACACAGCCTTAAAAAAGTGTCGGTGATAAGGAACATACTATAAAGGTTGTGGATCTTTATCTCTGAGCCCCTGAGCTTCTTCTTACAGTTAGGTGAAAAGGCAACAATTAAGTCTTTCCTTGCTCTGTAAGTGCTTTGTG
>WEKX01024530.1:41014-63696 GCA_013390025.1 Pitta sordida
GCCCAACTTCATTATGAGAACACAACTCAAAGACACGGCCTCAATCTGCAAGACCCCAAGGAACACTCACCAGTTTTTCCATCTTCATTAGTTTTATATCCTGCTGATGGAGTTTCTCATTCTTGATCTCCAGAACTGCTTTCAAACTTTCCAGTTCCTGTTCCAGGTACATAATCTGTGGGTTTTTCTGAAAGATTGACAAGAGTTTGTTTAGTACCCTGAATTTCAGGAACAATTTAGTTGTTTCTCTGCTATTCAGAAAAAGCAAGAAAATAATTATGTCTTGTTCCAAGTAAAATTAAGTCTAACAGTTTAGGATAAATAACAAGATCTGATGCCACTTTCTTTGATTTTCTTTGTCTTTTGGTGTAGGTGGGCAGTTGCAGTTTTCCTTAGAAGTTGTTCAGAAAACACTTAATGCACAGGCATGAAAAACCTCTGTGAGTCAAAGGAAGGCACTAATGCTGTCCCAGCAAAACTTGTTTCACAGGAGTGCCCAAAGGCTCCCTTTGAGGCTAGGAGTACCAGAATTTATTTCATATTACTCATAACCCATCCCAAGAGTTAATTAAGAGTAAATATTTGAAGAGTTTTCAGACACTGGAATAACTCAAAAAAGCATCAGAAATTTAAGCTCTGAACTTGACTGTAGCTGACCTTCCCTGCTTGAGTCTGAAGGTAGCTGGTTTCAAAGCAGAAATTTAAAATTTTCAGTTTTACTTCTTCTTTTCCTAAAGCCTGGCAACTGAATTGCACCAACAAATCCTGCACTGCTGTACATTCATGACTTATCTACAATATAGCAAGTTAGGACTTCCGTTTTTGATTTTCCTTTTTGTTTTCTGAGAGGTGGAGGGGAGAACACGAGGGAGACAGGGCAATACCAGATGTGGTTTCCTGAAGGACTTATTTTCCAGAGTAGGAACTATTCAAACATTGCAGAGTAAAACACATTCTCTGCTTTTAAAAGGCAAAGTCATAGGCTAAAATAAGGAGAAATAAAGCAAATCTCAGTCCATTTCCAGGTAGTCCAAGTGGAACACAAACCAAAACCAGAAAGTGATTAAGCGTGTTTTGTATCTAAGTTTATCTTCAAAAAACCCTTGTATTAGTGTATTTAGGTGAGAATACAGGTCTGCTAACACTAAGTAACAGCTTCACTGCCACACCAGAAACCTTGGACTGGAGGGCAATGCTGACAGTTTTGAGGGACATTGTCCCACAGGGACAGTACATGTCACAGGTAACCCGGGCTCTATCACCTACACGGTTCATTCTCCTGCCTGTTTTGTAGGACTGTAGCGTTAGTGATTCTTGTTTGACTTCTTTTGAATGGAAGTCCATGTGAGGGTGGAGCATGCTGTGCTGCCTCAGTGGAGGCAGCAGAGAATTCATCCCTCCCTTTTGTGACTTCACATGGAATCTAGGAGCTAGCAAGAAAAGCAATCTTGAGAAGTTTAAATGCAGCTTAGAGTATGTCAAATACTCAGTTTATTTTCTCTTCCTCCTCTAGCCCCATGGTCTTAAAATACCTTTTTCAAGTTAAATCTCAGCACCCACATTAGCCACTCAAAGCAGAACACACAGACAAATGGAAAGACTGAAAGGCCTAGATACGTTTTTAGAAGAAAGCTGGGAATATCAAGTGACACTATCTAAATGACACCAGAGTTGGAAATACAACTCCGTCTTCAAAGGGATATTGGGATTTCTAATAGTGCAGAATTTGTGTTTAGTACAGAAGAATATCCTGAGTCAACTTGGTACTTTTCCATGGAGAAGTCTCAGGCTTATGATGCACCTTATGCTGCCAGGATGCAAAGCGCATTTGCAGCTGTGCAAAGGCACTTGACTATTTCTCCTTTAATTTAAATACCTGAGCGTGCCTATGGACTACAGTTCAAATTCCCATTACCACATCAACATATTGTGGTTGCACAGTCTTGTTGCAGCAGCTCTGTCCTGCCACTAGAACAAGCGGTAGGCGAGAAGAACCCAAACAAATTAAATTCCAGTGAAAACTAGGGCAATTTCTACCAGAGGCATCCTAGGAGAATTTCTAAGCATGGAATCTCTCTTTGTGGAATAAGCAATATTACTGGTATTCCAGTTATTTCTGGGTAACCAGAAAGATAAGCATGTTTGTATCTAACACTCCCATTGCATGAAAAACCTCTCAGAGCACATTTTTATCCCAGGAGCATCAGAGATAACAGGAGCCTTGGAAGGAAAGGCACGGGAAAAAAAAAAGTTTATCTGAAGAATAAAGCAGCAGCAAGTACAAATCAATGTTTGAATAAATGTATTAAAGACTCAAGTACAAGAAGTGAGTTTTGTATTAGTGATGCAAGCCCACACTAATCATAGTGCAGCTATGGTACAACTTCTGCATACACATACCTTCAATTTAATTTAGGCTATTATTTACACCCCTGTTTTAGATATGCAACAGCTTTATAGATTTATAATAGTAAAGTTCATACACAGAATCATAGTGCTTGCAAAAAACTTCTGGCAGGCAAGCCATTTACGTAAAATGTTACTAAGTATAGGAGCCCTATAAGGCTTGGTTGTAAACTTTTCATATTATGCAATAAACCCAGACAAGATCTGCTCATCCACATCACTTCTGAAGATCAAGACTTACAAAATTGGCTTTTTCTTTGGCTATTTGTTTTTGTTCTTCCAATTTCAGCTTCTCACTCAAAGAGTTGTTTTCACTTTTTAGTTCATCGATTTTTTTCTGAAATGAAAATATACAGTATAGTTACACCAAGAATTCACTGCACATCTCTAAGCTGCCTTTCAAGTTTTAAACTGTTGAAATGACCCCAGCCCTTTACAAACCTCCAGCAATTCCTGCTTCTCTTTAAAGGAATCTTCAAGCGTCTTCCTTTCAGATTCATGGGTGCTCTTGAGCTCTGAAACAAATTATTTTTGCACATTTTAATACTATGTAAGAAGTGAAACTTTCTGAAAACAACCAGCCTGTAAAGCCAGCCTATACACATATGCACAGATGCAGAGTCACTGACAACACAAAAAGAACATTTATCATTAACTGATACAAAACATGTATGAAGTATCAGATTTATTGCCACTTCAGAGTTGTTGTTTGACCCCTTCAATGTCCATTTCATCAGCTGACAGTATGTCAGTTTTGAAAGCCTTCATCTGCATGCAGCAAATGAATTGATTAAGCACAAGCCGTATTGGAAAAAAGCTGAGTTTCTAGAGGGAAACACATCCCCTCCCTGAAAAAGCACTTTTGCCCCAGTGTGCTTCCTTCTTGAACTAGAGGGTTGGAGGAATGACTCAGTCACTTGAGACTTTTAGGGCAATTCAGACATAAATCTTGTACTGAAAGAAAAAGTCACTTCCACTCAAACTGTTTTAGAAGTTTCATTTAACTACAATGGGATCATGATTACTGCTGTATGTAAAATGAGGCTTGTGAGTTCCAAAGGAAGGAATTCTGTGTTTTTAAAGAGAGCTGGCCACTAAGAACGATGAACTGGACATACTGATCAAAGAAGCCTGAAATTTTTTTGCTTGTGACTAGCATGTGTACTTGAATACAAAATACTTGCCTGAAAAAGAGGATTCATACTCCTTTTTCAGCTCCTTTACTTTTTCTGAGTGTCTGTTTTCGAGTTCCAGCTTAAAGCTTTCATGTGTGGTATTTAAGTTATCCACCTGCAACATGACAACATGATTTTTCTCCCCTTACATGTATCAACCCTTGTTTAAAGCACTGTTTCAATGGCTTTATCTAGTACATTGAGTACATTTTAAATCATCTAGCAGGATTTAACAGAAAAAGCTGAGCCATGTACAACACTTAATAAATGAGAATGATGCCTTACAGTTTACCACAACAAACAGGATGATGTGTGCATCTGTCACATGCATGGGGAGTTGTTGCAAAGCAAGGTCAGAGGGCAGGTGTGTTTCTATAAATCTTACAGATCAAGCTGCCTAAAATATCCAGTGGATCTCTAGACATTACTGAAGCTGGCAGAACTCAAGGAATCTCTACCACAATTAAACATAAGCTTAAGATCTGTACAGCTTAGTGCAGTAATATTTTTGTAGCTGCAATGAAGTAGAATTTCACATAAAATAAAACAATTCTGTTACTAGAAAACCTGGGATTCTCTGAAGACTCATTTGTAGCAGAAAGCAATTACTAAAGAACTTTTCTACTTTGAATATTACAAACCTGCTCCTGGAGTTGTGCTTTGTACTTTTCAGCTTCTTCAATGCAGATACTTTGGAGTTTCTCACATTCTGCAGTGTAGAACTGTTTAAGCCTCTCCTCCAGCTCAGCTAAGTCATCATGATGTTGCTGGTTTAACTTCTGCAAAAACCCTTCATAAGCAACTTGCAGTTCATTCCTGTCCCTCTCCAATTTCTCACAAGCTGCAGAAGTGGTTACTGAAAATGTCAAAAGAAAAAAAGAGAACAAAAAGAACTGTATTAAGTCCAATACTAATGTTACATCTTCATTTACAGGTATTAAAAAACAGTGAACATATTGCACAGCAACATGGTTATATAAAGACAAATATGATTTATTCATGAAATGTTTGCCCCCTCTAAGAATAATGAAACGATATTTGTAAAAATATCAAATTCATTGTTTCTTATGCTGAGGATTAATTGAATCTAGTTAAACCAGGAACCCATATAGAAAGCACAAGTGTGACAGCTTGTCATGACACAGAAGAATGGATGTCTCATGAGAGACACTGAAGTGCTCCAATAAAAAAATTAATTGCATTTGCTACATCACTTAATTTGATCCCATTCCAGTAGTATGCTTGTCAGAGTGCTTTCTTTATTTATATATAAACCACTTAGCTAAATTTGAAAGTCTTAATATCCTGAAAACTTTACATGCAACGTTACCCACACTCAGATATACAGCAGAGATGCCTCTATATACTCTCAGATATACAGCCTCTAGCCTGAATACTCCTAGTTTGGAGTATTAAGAGAAAGACTCTTTACATTTGTACTAACACAGGTATGCTAACACGACTGCCTAGGTTAATCTCCCCATATTTGCACTAGTTAAAAGGCAAAACAGAAGTTAGTAACTTGTACTTTTGAGTTTGAAATTTAGCATTCACATCTCCAGCAGCCAGGCCTGGATAGGAGGAGTCAGTTTCCTACTGTTAATATGACTGCGGCAAACGCCTCGTGTAGTTCCAGCTGCACCCAGAGCAAGGTGAAACAGGATCTCTCACGCAAACGTGTCATCACTAACCTTGAGCAAAGCTGCTGCTACACAGACTCTAGTACTTTGGTTTAAAATAAATTAGTCAGACGAGTGGCTTCTTAAGAGAAAAATCAGCTAAAATGTTAACTTGATCCTCAAAGACAGAAGTCATGCATGCATGCACCTCACAGCAGCTTGGCACGCTGCCCAAACAGTGTAAACACAGGCTCTATGGACAAGCATGGGAAGACTTAAGGATTTTTTTACAGTCAGTACAGGAAATTTTCATCCTAGCTGTGTTTGAGCCTTAAGATAAATAAATTACAGTATCTTCAAGAACTGATTCCCAAAGCAGTAGTGGGCTCAGCTTGAGGGAAAGAAGCCTGCCCCAGCAGAGCGCCTCAAGTTACATGTCCGAGTCCCTCTTTGCTACAGCTCCTTAAAGCATGTGAGTAGCTCAGTGAATGATACTTGCACTCTCTCTTAAGGAAACTGTAAGGATCCATCACTTGGAACCTACAGCTGAACTAGAAAGCGTTAGGAGAATGAGCTGTACTGCATGGAAATCAATCTGCATGTATGCCTATGTGAATTGGGCTTAACAGCAGGTTTAACTATGCTAGGTCTATGTGAAAAATCTGCTGATCTGGACAAATTTAAGCCAAGCTCTTCATTCTGTGACTGGCAACGATGCAACAGAGGCTCAGCTGAAACCTACCACAACATTCTCTGCAACCCAAGCAGATTTCACAGTTTTCAATACTTTTTATACCACCACAAAGAAAAGCTTTTACTTCCTTATCTTTATTCCTTCCACAAGCTTCTCTTACAACTGCTCCCTTTGAGGGAAAGAGGAAAAAAAAAGAAAAAAAGGAAAAATTACCCTTCACACTTCTGTCACATTGTATTAGCATACAATCATTGAAAATATATATGCACTGCATTGTCATGTTTTTGGGGAAGAGGAAACATCACTGTCAGGGGGCATCATTTTATAATGCAAAGAACCAGGCAGCAGGCCAAATGGAGATATTACACAGCCAACCACATGCAGATCTGACCTTCTACAGCGAGAGAAAGGGCATGGTTGAGAGGCAGGCAACTTGCATGCCTCAGTTAAGGTAACTGTAGCAAAATGCTTCGAATGATCCACTTAATTTAAAACCAACAGTGGAAGAAACAACTATCAAATTCTTTAATTGCAAGGTCAAAGCTATTCCTTTGTCTCCATTCAGCTGAAAGAATGTGCTGCCTCTCATAGCCTTATCTTTAAATGTCAGCACACAGAGCTTCAGATGATGCAAAGCACTTCAGAATAAAAGCAAATGGCAAACCACGCCTTTGTCAAAGAAAATAGATGCAGCAGTTCCCCTTCAGGCAGTGTGCAATTCAAATTTATGTGAAGACTAATGTTACAAAGGCAAACAAAAAACTTTAAAAAACTACACTGGCAGTTAAAAGTTACCTTGAAGGTAATGTCTGGCCTCCACAAAGCTGGAGGCTGCACTGCTTCCTTGTGGATTGCACGTCTGACGTGGATCCCTGCCATCCAAACAAGGAGCAGAACTACTAAACAACCGGTGAGCTCCTAGTATGATGGTGGAGCTCGAAACTGGGCACGTGAAGCACAAAGCTTCAGCAAAAGCACCGGCTAAAGAATTGTTAATTTGGTTTACAGAACTTCTCATAATTTCAAACTTTGTTTCAATACTTGAGACTGAAATGTCCGCAGAAAATATTCTGCGCAGCCCTATCCATCTCCAGACTGAATCATATATTTTATGACTTTTTCATTATCTGTTCCCAATTTCTTAGTTCAGCTATTTATCCACTGCAAGGAGATGCTGCAAAACTCCACCAACCAAACCTGATGGCTACTTAAGAGTCTTCTCACTGAACTGCTGCTTAACTTTAAAGAAAAATTTTAACTAGAACACGTGGTCTTGTGGTAGTGGTAGTACACACACAGATCTTTATTTCAGCTTCTCATTCACTTCAGAGATAACCGAGGGCGTACTTCAGGGTTTTTGTACACTAGTATTGTGCTTCCTTTCCCTTCTTTAAAAGCATTTTCCTCTGCAATTCCACATCTTCATTATGCCACGCATTAGACCACAAACCTTGAGCAAAACAGGAAACAAGTGATCCAGCAGCATTTCAGAGAAAAATCAAGCCATGCAGATGAAAAGATGCACTATCCGTGAACTTTGTTCAGTCTTACCTGTAACACTAAACAGTTTTAAGGATACAGCATATAGAATGCTGTACTTGGCAGTCAGAAGCAGTATCTACTTCTTTATTCAAACAGTGGAGCCATTAGTATTTTTTCCCCCACTTAGTTCTCCCAGCCTCTCATCCCAATCTTAAACAGTCTCTCCCTGTATTATTACAATATGGAGCAAGATTAATCTGGTTTTTTAGGCTTCTCAACACTCTTTGTTACAGATGAAGAGCCTGGTTCTTTTGGGCAGAACCATCACCTTTGGGAATCATGGCAAGTCTGCTAACACCATCTTTTCAGAGCAGAAATGCTGGTTTTGACATGTGAAATTGCCATTATCTGTAGTAGTTAACCACAGCCACTTGCATCTTGGGCATTTCACTCCAAAGCTTTTTATGTGCCAAAATCATAAAACAAATGCCTGCAAGAGAGAAGCGTGGAGAACCAGGCACACGGCAACTCCCTGCAATAGCGCACACGGCAGCGGAACCAAACCACATCAACAGCAGCCCTAGCTGAAGGAGAGGACTACAAAAGTTGCCTTCATATCCCCAATAAATCTACTTCGTATTCTCACTAAAAGTAGTAAAGAGATAAGACCTTAAAATTGTGCAGTATCTCCTTTCATTTTTTTCCTCACTCTAATTATAAAACCATTCATCATCCAATTCAGTCCTTATAGCTAAACTGCATAGAATAAACATTTTTCAATTTACATTCCCCCTAAAAGCTGCCACAACCATAGCTCTAAGAAGATAAAATATAACAGATTTTTTTGAACTCTGAATTAAACTGTTTGTAATGAATAGCTACCTTCATAAAATTGTCTAAGTCACATACTGGCCTAGTTATGATTTATGGAAAGGCATGACTGAAAGTGTGAAACGCAGTTCTCTAGGGCAGTAAACTGGCAGCATTTTAATAGATAAAGGGGGATGTGAAAAGGAGATAATTACCACAAAAGTACCCAAGGATTTTGCATCATGTGACATTACACTGGACTAACACTTCATTGCTCTAATGTTGTATTTCATACACCAAGATGCATGTTCAGTTGGCCAGTAAGTCTATTGTAGACACACACGCTCATTTCCTTCTCTGTACAGTATAGATTTTAAAAATATATCTGATCATTAATAATTAATGCTTTTGACAGATTCTTAATATTGAAAATTCTTCTACCCAAACATGCCTTCAAGTTTACGACCAAGTTTCTCTTGGTGTTACTTCTCTAATGAGGCCAACAATACAGGGCATTAAGCCACAATTTGTATTTTTGTTCTTGGCAAGTTGAGACTAGGTAGGTTGACCAAAAAAATCTGCTTTAAGCTACATTTATGAGGGTATGATTGAATAAATTTGTGAAGCATTAAATATCTACCTACCAGGAAGTAAGTTCCAATCCTGAAAGATGCAAACACTACAAGTGTCAACAAGCAAGTGTACAACATTTGGCAAGTTAGGTCTTGCCACAAATAATTGAAAGAATTATCTATTAAGGATTTTTAAGGATCACCTTAACCTGAAAAACAAATCTTATTCACTCCACCTGTCTGTAAAACACCATAGTCTCTTCTATCTGAACCTCCAAAGCATTTTGAAGATAATTCATGAACAAAAAAAAAAGCATGGAGGTATTCTGAAGGAAGTAAGTTTTTCAACTGCAATGCAGCAAGTGAAGGGGAGAGAGGGGATCAGCATCTGTCTGGCTGTACAGGGTACACTCAGATCTCTCCAGGCCACAGGGAAAGGCTCAGAAATGGCAATTTTCAAAGGGCCAAGGAGGGTGCAGGCTGAGTCAGCTTTGCACCTGCTGTTTTGTAGCAGGACTGAGCTGGATCACATCCAGCATCATTACATAAAAGGCTGCGAAACAACTTGGAGTGTAATTAATTTAGAGGAGTAGTTTCGTACCTCTCAAGAAATATGCGGCTCTTGCAACTTCTACTTACATAATGAAACTAGTAACTAGAAATAATTTACACAGTACCTTGCTTCTTCAAAAGGGAACCGGGTGACAAGCAGGACCTCTCTACCTGCTCTGGACTCTCAGAATTGAGATGTTTACAGTCAAGCCACAAAGTTCAAGTAATTTTCTTGGAGATTTTAAGGAAACCCAAGTTTATTACCCAACTGTTTATGAGTTGGAACTCCCTTTGGAAAAGCCCATCCCCAAATATCTATTCATGGCTAATCCTTGTATGCATTTCCAGGTATTGAGAAAAGAAAGCAGTGTCTGGTAACCATCCACTCCACGGTTTGCACAGTCATGTGGTTGCTGCCAAAGGCACATTCTGGGATTGTAATGCATATTCAAGTCATTAAACAAAAAGTCATCAAACAAAAAGGTGTATTAGGAGAAAGTGCCATATGGAATAACCAAGCAAAGTGGACTATCTGACTGCAGGCCAATTTGGTTTTGCAAGGTGAATCAAGAAGCTTGGGAGTGTGCACAATTAAACTTCAAAGCAAGAAACTGAGGAATCCAAACTGTGCAGGGTGCAAGCTGAAGGAAAGCTTCACATTCCCATTAAACTCGGCAACATGCAGGGCACAGACTACACTGAGCTGAGCACACCTGCTTTCTTCTCCAAGACTGCCTGTCCCCAGACTGCAAGCCAACAGGCATTAAAAACATGGCACCTGGGACTCCATGACACGTGTCCACATGGCCAAAATAAGATTTCAACTACCCTTAAATTTCTGAACCAACCTATGCCTAGATCATACTGTGAACCAGAATTCGCAATACTGAAGATTTCCATAGGCTATTTAGACTTAAATGCAGCTATATCCATTTAACAGTGTCAATAGAGAGCTTATTAGCAGGTGTGTATTTAAGCAGATTATTTGCAGCTAAAGCTACTGTTTCAAGAATGCCTATCTCACACCTTATCAACAAATGATTAACTTAAAAAATCTGACTGTGTGATGTGGTTAAGACAAAGGAGCTGCATGAAGATAAATGCTTCACTGAAACCATGGTCTGGAAACCTTACAAAGGGAAGGGAGCCCCAGGCTGCCATTCAGATGCTCCTGTTGAATTGACCCAGTAAGATCAGCTCCATGAGGGGAACAGCTGACAATTTCATCCAGCAGCATGTCAGCCAGCATCCCCACCTGAGAGCTCTGTGCACTCGGGTGTCAGAGATCCATCAGGCACAGTTGCATTTGAAGATTTTTCTAGTTATCAACTCACTGAATGGCATATTCTTGAAATGGGAGTCCTATGTATGAGCTCAGCAGGCTGTTAATCAAAGCAGGAAGGGACCTCAAACTCCCCCCAAGCCTCTAAAAATGGTAATGTGCGAAAGTGCTGGCTAGCTTTTGGTCTGTTCAGCTAAGATAAGTTTTCCCCTTTTCAGGTAAGTGATAAACTTAAGTTGAAAAAGGAAAAGTAATGTTAAACATGCAAGCCTATGGAAGAGACTTTCTTGTGCTGATAACAATCCTTCTGAAGTAATTTTCTTGATGAGGTAAACAAACGGGTTTGCTCAGGAAGTCACACTAATTTTTTTTTTTAAAAAAAACTGGTTTATAATGTTTATAACACAACTTTATAGCAATAAAAGAAGCCCATTTTCACACTAAGACTCTAGTTCTAGTTTTCACACTAAAACTCTAGTTCTAGTTTTCACACTAAAATTCTAGTTCTAGTTTTCACACTAAAACTCTAGTTCTAGTAGCAGATGTGCTGTCATTTTAGGGTAGCAGATGTGCTGGCTGCAGCGGATGGGGGACACAACCCTCCACTCAACTTTCTCTGCTCCAGCACCAGTGCTTCTTCAGCCACATGCTGAGCCAGGCCAGGCAGCTTTGCCAAAACAGCATTTCAAGCCACTAGTTTCAGCTGCCTTAGGTCCCCAGGCAGCTTACTGCATGGCTGGGCACACAGCTGCCCAGGCAGAGGGAGGCAAAGGCAGAGGAAGGCCTCTTTCAAAGCCAGCCCCTACAGACCTGCCTGGAACAACTGCAAAGCTGTAATCCAGGTGCTTCATATCCATAGGAAGGTTAAAAGGTGCAGCTTGACAGATGCTGGACAGCACCAAGCTCTAGAAGAGAGCCAGCTTTTTAGTACTAAGCTTTCAAGAAAAAGCCACTACCTATTTCTGCAGTGTCTTTGGTACTCTCACCTACCTATTTAGACTACAGGGCTTTCTCTGTTTGTGATGTTGCCACTGTTTACACACTTGAAATTTTATGCAGCAACAAATAAAGCTCACAGAGAACTGCATTTTAAGATAACCCTCTACACTGGATGACAGTAACTGTGACAAGTGGAAAAGCTGTGCTGTGTTGCTTCAGCTGGGGGGCCAAGGAGACCCCTCACCCCCAGTACAATTCCAACACTCAGCACTTGACAAGGAGTGTCTGTCTTATTACTCAGTGCTAAAAAATATATCTGAACATTAAATGCACCACCCACATCTAGCAAGACCTACACTCACACTCATGTGGCTGAGACAATGCTCAACTTTCAAAGCATGTGAAAACAAATGTTTCCAACTTCTCAATCAGTGACCTATCTGAAACTGCTCCACATGTACATATTACTTCTGCTTTCAAAGCTTTTAACATTTTTTTCAAGGGGTTTCATGACAATAGAAGTGTGTTTTTATAGAATTTTCAAGCACTCTCATTTTCAATCCAATTAATTTTTGCAGTCCACAAGATGATCTAATTTTGAGTTCAAATATGTTACATGAAGTTACCGTTAAATGCAGTTAAATCAAAGGCAAGCAAAACCAGCTCCTGCACATAATAGCTCTGCTTCATATTAGAACTGTCTGCTAGGATAAGTCCAAAGACTTAAATCTCTTCAGCCTGAGAGCATTTCCTTACTTTTACCCTCACTCACCTACAAGTCACTACGGCAAAAATGCAGATTTTGCACAGTGTATTTTACAGCTTTGTTGATTTTTTGCAAGCACATCTCCAGAAGACAGTGTACAAATAAATTAGGGATCAAATAGAAGTATACATATTGTCAGCCATCCTCCCATTTTTAAAAAGTGAGTCCTCTGGTTATCAGACTCATGTTTTGCAAGGAGGCCCCACTAGGCGCAGTCAGATCAGTGCCAGGAATTCCGTGAACCTGAGGTCACGCAGTCAGGGCTCCACAGCGCTTAAAGCATCTGAGCGGAATTCAGTCAGGGAATTAAATGACTGTCATTACAATACCAGGGCATCTCTCCTTCTGCAGATACGTTTTGCTGCATTGTTCCAAGGAAGAATACAATAATAAATTCTTACCTAGTTCTCCTCGAAGGTTAACTAGTTCTTGAGACAACTCTTTACGCTGTTTCAGTGCTTCCTCCCTCTGCAGAGAAAAAGAACCAAACAAACCCAAACATTTGGTTATAATAGATCTGAGCAGGGCACCTTCCAATAATTAACTTATATGTGTTCTGCAGGAAAACAAGAGGCAGGAACAAGAAGCCAAGACATGAATCATTTAGGATATCAGTTTGACTGTTACAATATAAACAGATGTTCTTCTGTTGTTAAGGAAGTTATACTTTAAAACAAAGAAAAGCTTCTTCCAGGATAACACTGCCATTAAAATCTTGCTTTGCAGCAATTAATTATACTACACGTATTTTATGGTGGGTGTAGCAACATATGCCCCCAGAAGAAATCAGCCAATAGCTGTCAAGGGCACGGAAGTACAGTGTATATGTGAAAGAGGCATGCATTAAATATTTATCTTAAGCTAACTCAAACACAAACCCAAAAACTTTGCTAAACGCTCAGTCTTCCATGAAGGAAAGGCACAGCCCTGGTCAAAGTTTAATACAACCTGTCCTCTCTGCTCATAGGTCTTAAGATAGATGGTGTTTCTTATACCGAAAGAATCATCAGGAATCTGTGAACAGATCATAACAAAGCAGAAACACCCGTCTCCCCGCTCTTCCCAGGAGCTGTGCCCTTGGCCAGGGCAAGGCACAGGTCAGGCCCCCGTGCCCCCCAAGGGGCACAGCCACGGCAGAGCCGCTGCACGGCTCGGTCTCACACCCACGGCCACGGCGCGGAGCCGACCCGTCCACGCGTCCTCCTGGCAGGGGCTCGCCTCGCTCCGGGCCGGCTCCCCGCCGCCGGCAAGGCGCTGGGGAACAAACGCTCATTACCCTTGCTGCAGCACACTGCGAATAGAGGCACAGCTTGCTGCTAGAGCAGCCCATCCTCCAGCGCGGGCAGCCCCCCGGGCCGCATCGGCGGCACCTCCAGCCCGGGCAGGGCTGGGCACGGCCGGCTCCGCGCCGGACCCTGGCTCCGCAGGTTATCCCGCTCCCGCGCCGCTCGCTCCCGACAACGGCAGATACTGCAGCTTCTGCAATTGGCACAAGCAGCCAGCGATTACTTAAAGCCACAGCCCTTCTTTTATGGGAGGCGAGCCCCAGACATTAGACCGATCGATCTCCGTTTGCTCCAACGGCGGCCGGCATGGCACAGAGAACAGCCCTTCTCCGCAGGTAACGGACGTGATTTTTAGGCATTTCGAGCTTGCTACACGCTGCTTTTACGTGTAATTTGTCGATGCACAAATAAGCCACACGAGGCCTGAGCTGAACGCGAGAACCACAGACAGAGCAGCTTTGCTACTGTCAATGCCCAGGCTTATGGTTCATAGACCCTGTGGACGCAAAGAGCTTGAAACTCTGCATGCTTTTCCTTTAGCTACGAAACAGGAGCGAAAATTTTAAAAAAGAAGAAAAAAACAAAGCATCTGGCCTCGAATCACATAGACTTGTCCACAACTGACCACAGCAGAGGAGCTGGCAGACTGGTAGGGCCACACCTACACCCAGTTTTCCCCAGGGAAAACCTCACCTTTACAGCAGATTCCCTGGTTGCTCTTGGTCACTCCTGCCGCAGCCTGACCACAGGCTACTGTCTTAAGAGCACTCCGATCTGGGGGCAAGAAACACTCAGTGCATGCCTGCAGAATAAATAAAGCAGGAGAATGCACCACTCTTAAAGAAAAACTAGAAAGAACGAGCACCCACAAGCCAGTAATGTATTAAGGTCTGACACAAGACTAATCAAAATGAGTAATTTTTATGCTACGTATTCTAATTTACTGCAAGTTTTAGGAAATTATTCTGCAGCTGTATAGGCCTGTTAGAAAAAAGAGCCAGTCCTTTACTATAAATATTTATATTTTCGGCCTTGAATAGGAAAGATTCCCTATTAATCACTCAGTTTAAGCAGTCTTCATAGTTATTTGGACACTGACATGTTGGAAGGGCTATTAAGCTGTGTTGCAATTTTATATTAAGCATTTAGAGGCTTTTTACAGTGTCAGTGGGCTAAGATTGAAAACCACGCCTTGCTCTCCCTGGTAAAATCTCAGGAGACTAGAGAGCTCGGTTATTGAAAGGACTTGCCCTGCTCTTTCCTGCTTCTCTGCTCAGGAGGGAGAGATGAGTCATCTCACTCTGGTTCAACACCAGTGTTTCCACTATGGACACGATGTCTAATGATGAAAATGTGAATGCTGCAGTGAATTATATGAGGTGCATCCTTGCACCCTGGGACATGGCCATGTAGTGGATTTGTAATCAAATTAACTACCAAAGCACTTTTATTTTGATGCTGATGGGATTTTCCAAAGCGTTTGCAGTAATTTTGTCCATTACTAAAGTAGTGTACAAACACACTTAGGGTATTTTTTGTCTGTAGTGCCCCTCTCCCCTTGATCTGCATATTCACTATTTCTTCTCGAAGAGTCATCATTGAACCTGCTTTCCTCCAGCCCTCTGTCAGTAAAACATCTGAGATTTTCCCTAGTGGCTAGACCATGCTGCAGCCCCTCTGGAAATGCTAACATCTTTGTTTAGTATTTCCAAAGGGTCTTCTTAATGGTACACACATTTTGAATTTGCTTTTAGTTAAAGAAATTTGATGAGAAAAGGGCGTGTGAGAGCAGAATATAGTAAGGACTAACCAGAGACTGAGTCTAAAACCCCAAAATAACACTGCCTTAGTAGATTTTAATGTTTCTTGCTGCTCTCAAACCCTGTTGCGTTTTACTGATGTTGTTTAACCTGTTGCCTCAACCTTCGGCTTGCCCAGTTCTGTAAACCCAAGAAATCCAGACAGACTAATATCATCATCTCCTGTTAAAGAACACACTTTAACATCTCCTGTTAAAGTGCCATAGAGACTGTCAGCCTAAAATAAGAAGAGTAATCTGCTCCTGGGCTAAGCAGCCCCATGAAATAGTCAGACTAGCAGTTAGTTTAGCACACTTTTATCTAAATTCTGAGAGATCTGAAGCTCCATGTATGGGGGTTTTCCCAGGAAAACATGAACGTTTCCCCAACCTGAAATCTAGTGCAGTAAAATACCAAACGTACTTGGATAATCCAGTAAGGGCCTACCTTCAGAATTTAATTTAGGGACAGGTGTGCACGTGCTTTGGGCTGGAATATCCAGTAACCTTCTAGTTTATGTTTGACAAGATTTTAATTGAAAAATCAGTATTGGAAATTGAAAGAGCAGAACTAAATGTAAGTATACAGGATCGAGCAATTCTGGCATTGTTATCCAGATAAATCTGGCAATAGGGATCATCCTTCTTTAGTTGTCAGAGACTCACAAAGGGTCTTCATACCCACTTAAAAAATTGTTTCTGGTACAATTTATTAATTCATGTGCAGATCAGGTAGATCAGGTAGATTTAGAGGACACAGTCTCAAGCTGTGCCAGGGCAAGTTTAGGCTGAATGTTGGGAAAGAATTCTTCACAGAAAGAGTGATTGGCCATTGGAATGGGCTGCCCAGGGAGGTGGTGGAGTTGCCGTCTCTGAAAGTTTAAAAAAAGACTGGATGTGGCACTGAGTGCCATGGTTTGGTTGGTAAGATGGTGCTAGGCCATATTTGGACTTGATGATCTCAAAGGTTTTTTCCAACCTAGTGAATTCTGTGATTATCAGGTACCTATTTTCCTTATTTAAAAAGAATCTATTGTAGGTTGAGCTTTAACCAAAATGCTCTACCTGTCACAAACACGGAAGCTACAGGAAGGAACGAGAACAGAGCTTGAAGATAAAAGATTTGCCACAGGCATTATTAGGGCGTTGCATCTCTGCTACTGGGTGCTACAAAAGGGGTATCAGCATAAGGAAGGGGATTTGGGCATTTCTTGTTATGTGAAAGATTAGCCAGTTAAATCATTCACATGTTTTGAAACTTTGACAAGCAAGTTCAGGGAGATGTGTGCCCTCCAGCAAGGACACTTGGGAAGATGAGGTATGCACTGCCACAACTGGATTGAAAAAGATGAGGTCCAGCCTAGGAGGTTACAGAATGGGACAGTTTCAAGATGACAAAATTACCAAGTCAGGAATGGAATAAATTACAACATTTGTCATTCATGTTTGTTTTGTTGGCAGTTATGCAGCCCTATTGCAGGCTGAAGAGTACTTTTCCTGGCAACCAGCTGTTTTTGCTGAGATTCAAACAGATCAGCCTTGGGTCATTTTAGATACAAACATGGGTGAGGACACAGTTCCCATCTCATCCCTGTGCTTTAAAAGCAGGAAGCTCTATAAAAGCTCACATTCCAGAATGAACAAAAGAGATACTTGTACCAAGCATGCAAGCAATCAATCCTCCTGGTTATGCACCTATGCAAAATCTTCATGTAAGACAGACACAACATACCTCCAAGATGTCAGATTCTGAGCAGTACTCAATGGGGAATAGGTGGGCATTCCTCAAGCATCTCACAGCTCCTCTGCAGATCCCAAATTCAGGAGCATGCAGTTTTACAGCAAATTGGCAACTCTGTTTCCTTGAGAAGATGTGCAACTAGCCAGCCTAATCATCTCAGGTTTCCCAGCACACTCCTGCTGCTGGCCAGGTGGGGCGGCACTGATGTGGAAGCCCCATGCTCTGCCTGCAAGTTTTTTGAGAGACACGGATAGGCTGTACCTTGCCAAAAAGTCTTAATCACTTTTTGCAAGTTTGCCCTCCAAGTTAAGAGCTGCAAGTCCTTCAAGAGTTACTCAATATGGAAGAGCAAACCCTGGCAGAAAATGGGTCTCGAGTATGCATGTCCAAATAAGCCAACACTGCCCATATGGTAGTAATTACCCACACATCACAGTTCACAGTTTAAACGAGCACACCCCTTTGGGAAACAAAATATGTACTGTTTTGGAGTTGTACTCAAGAAATAAAAAAAAATAAAAATCAGAGGAACCAATATTGAAAAGTTTGCATTGGTATACCAAAATATAAAGGGCCTGGGTTTTTTTGAAATTTCAAGCAGTTATGTCACACTGATATCTACATGATAAGCTACCTGTGACAGCTGCCAGCCTACCCTCATTAACAGATTCACAAGCTGTAGATTGCTGCAACTAAAAACTGCAACGCACTAGAACTCTGCAAAGGAAGACACACAACTCACTTCTAGGCTATGAAACACCCCAGGGAATCCGGTCATGTTGTGGAACTTTTCCCACGACACAAAGATATGTAACTACACTGGCACGCTCATTTCTTAATGCTGGGATGCAATGTGGTCCCTGCCCAAGGAAGGCAGAGAAAGGCTCTGACAATGCTGATACCAGCACATGGGTGGGCAGCTTCAAGTCTCAGGCAAAGGGCAGCAACTGTACCTGTCACTGGCATAACTGGCAGGTGGAAACATCTCCAAATTGGAAGGCTGTAGTTTTAATCAGCAATACACTTCACAAGCAATTTCAAGACTCAAAACTTACAGGAGTGTAAAATTAAGTCTTAAATACAAAACCACCACGATTTTTTTTAAAGGCATTTTATTAGAACAGACTAAAAATAAAATTGTTCAGAGTGCATAAAACAAATTAATCAGTGCAAAGAATGAAAGCACTTATATGTGTTTTATTGTCATATACAGGGCCAAATTGATTTTATTCTGTGAAAGGAAAGCCTGGTTTTTGCAAGCCATTTACTGTCAAACCAAACCACAAGCACTTACTCCTAAACTCAAAGAGAAATGCTAAGCATCTTAAAACTATAATAAATTAATTTTAATAAATTAGTAAAATTGCAAGCACTTCCATAACATGCATGTTTAGACCTTATGGAAGATGGGCTTAGGTTGTATGGAAAATATTAAATATTTTTTAATACTGGTACAGTCTCAGTTGTCAACAGGATAAGTCTTTCTGATCCCAGGACAGATCCTTGGATCTCTTGAGAGCAAAGCATTAAGAATTAGTCTACTCCATCCTGTGCAGCACCAGTCATGAAAAGAATATGATCACCATTGACTGTAATGTAGAAATTGAATCACATCTTTGCATAAACTCCAGTCACTTATGTGTCATCAGCTACAGCCTGGAGGTAATTACGAAGGGGTAACAAAAGGGCCATTCATATCCGCTCTGCAGGATGACATTTGCCTTCATGATTTTGGTCCTTACACCACAGTATTTCTACCAGTCCCTGTTCCTTCTTCCCTGGCAGAACCCAATCCTCTAAATAAGGTCTTCTAATTAGAAATCTTCAATTTTAGAAATTAATTTCTTTTAAACTCACCTGCTCTCTACCTCACCTAAATCCCCCTTGAGATGTCATTTCTTCTGCATCACTCAGTGCAAATGCAAGCTAAAGAAATGAGCCAAGCAAGTGGCACAACAAACAGGATTTACACTCTGCTCCAGGAGCACTTCTGAAAGGAGCAGCGGACTATTACTGTGATAAAATGAAAATGTCATTAACCATCTCCAGTCAATAAATATACAGTGAAATGACTACTTTTAATTTACTCTTGGCCTCGTTTGTGTTACGGACTGCCTTCCTACCAACTGAAATAAGCAATCAGTTTTTACCTTGACTTATTACTTCAAACAGAATTAAGACTCAGAATACAATACTTGTGTGATTAGCCTGAAAGAGACTTACTGTAATTTTTAATATCTTACTTTATTTGCTAGGTACATTTATGGAATATCAGATATTTCTTTTCCCTGATGTTTAGTGTGGGAAACACTAAAGCAGAGAACCAGCCAAACAGGATTCCTATGAGTCACTGTGTATTTAATGTGGATTTACTTGCGGGCTCTTTATGCTTTTACAGGCTTTACATGGAATTCTTAGGTTCAGAGGGATCTTTGTTATCCCATTTAGAAGTGATGTCCACCCTCATGGAATAGCCTGGCAAAGTTAGGTCTAGGTGTAGTAATGGAGGCTATTTAACTTCTCTGTAAGTGCCTGTTTTGTACTCCACAGGATTTCTGAACTCTAATGTTAGTTCTTGCTTGTCACATAGAATGACTTCTTTGTTCCCTGTAAAACTTCCAATCTCATAAAAAGTAAGTTCACCTTTTCTGAGCAATTACTTATTTCTCAGTATTTTCTAAAGCTTTCTATCTCAGTTCAACTCATCTGAGTATGATAGTCTCCCTCAGATACCATGCAGCTTTGACAAGTTACACTGTCACAGCTGAAGTTCTCACGCCTATAAAATTGTAATTACCATTATAAAGCTATTATAAATGTTATGAGAACCAATGCTTGAGCATAATATTATACTATTTTCTTCACATCATTCCATTTTCAAAGTTGTTTAGAATTTCACTTGAAAAGGCAGTACAGATGAAAAGAGGGAAACAAGATGGAAAGATGTTCTTTTCTTTCTTCCACTAACAGCTCCCTTCTGTTTTGTAACAATACCTTTAGTATGCTACTGTCATTAATTCTGCATCATCGTGAAAAAAAAGGATTATAAGAAATAACAAGGTAGTCATATACTTTGAAAATACTTTGCTTTATGGAAAGCAACACTGGTGGGCTGAAACACCAACTTTGTTTCAGTCAAAGGTGTCTTTTCCCAAGACACCTTTTGCTAGGAGTAGCTATAGGAGAGAACTCCCAATTATCTCCAGCTGTAATCCATTCTGAATACCCAGGTGTACCAAATACATTGCTTAACTGAGGCATCCTCTAAAAAGTTATTTTCATCAGAGCCTAGTTTCACAGTAATTAATGGATTAAAATGTTTTTCTGGATGTTAGAGCACACAAATTTTCAATCTGTTGCCAAAAATATTCTTGTTCATCCACACCACATATTTTAGGGACTTTGAGAATCATTTGAAACGTCCTTGCTTTCCAACAGATGCAAGCTGCCAGAGCCTAGGTTTGCGATACAGGGGGAAGCTACTGTGTTGTGACTCAAATGCGCTGTCATTGAACGGAAAATATTTGCATTCCTAAAATTAAAGATATCATACTTTGACTTTAAAGACATTTTTCTGTACGTTTTTTAATCTAAAGAAACACAAAAATTGCCTAAATTAAATATCCTTATTCTCTCTTGCAAAAGGTTATGTCCATGTTTTGGGAAGCCAGACTTAAAAGAGCAGAAATACACCTGGGATAAAAATTCTAATGCAAATTGGCCAAGTTTGACGTTAGATTCTAGAAAAATAAAAGTATAAATTTAACGCAAAGATAGCTGCTCTAAACAACAGATCTGCCAATATATTTTGGACTTGCAGGTCAAAAGGTTCCAAACTGTTCTAACACCCTTTTTTTACTATAAATGGTTTGGGGTTTAGTGAGGCAATGTTTATTTCTGCTCCTTAAGCTAGATATGCATTTCTCATTTGATTAAAATATAAACATTTCCTGATGAATGACCCCAAAGGCCAGGACTATTATTTCTGATACATGTGTTCGTTATTCCAAAATGGAAATAAAACTTTCAAAGTGCTAAGAAGTTCCCATGGAAACCAGTATCTTGACTCTTAGTCACGCACATGTCAGGAAATGCCAGTTACAGCAGGTAACTAACAGTTACTGACAGTTAACATCTATTTTCGCCTAGAAATACTAACACCTGTTTTAGATACAAAATTTCTAGCACATTCCTCATGTTGTTTCCTGGGTCACATCCACAGTTATAGCCTCTCAAATGGCCTTTTCCTCTACGAAGAAAAACTTCTTGAAGATGGCACCACAGACATTCCCGAGTAAAGTTTCAGCTGTAAATACTAGTANTGTTGCCAAGGCTCTATAGCCTCTCAAATGGTCTTTTCCTCTATGAAGATGGCACCACAGACATTCCCAAGTAAAGTTTCAGCTGTAAATACTAGTATGTGTTCCCATAATCATACCAAGAGAAGCACAACAGCAAACCTGAGTTTCTGTTCATCTCTGTAGTACCATGTGGCACAGACACAAATTTAAAAGCTCATTTCTGTAGCTGAATCTATTAAGAGTTCTTGAAATGCTTAATTAGATTGATTTACTATACTAGAAGAATGAAAATGGGTGTTTATCGTAATTAAACATTTTACCATGTAAAATTTTTAAACAGTTTGGGTAGCTCTGATTGTGGCAATTTATGCACTAGAATGAAAAGGTAGTATTTGTCAATTCACACTTTGAACACTTACATTCAAGCTATTCAAGTCACACTAACTATACATTACTTTTTCATGCGGAAGCTTATCTCCCTTAGACAGCCTTGCAGGGCTGAGCCCCTGTAGGAGGCAAGAAGGAGAGTCTCAAGCAAGAGTTGCCACAGCCTCAGCCCTATCAGCTGGTGACGTACATTTTTTTTTCACTTCTCAAGGGAGCATCTGGCTCCCAGCCACAGCCACAGACCTCTCAGGCACACTTTCCCACCCCGCCCTAGCACTGGTCATTCTTCACTCCCACTCTTCCCCACAGTGAACCACATATGGGACATACCTGCAGACCTATAATAATCTCTTTTCTTCCTTCCTGAACTATATGCCTGGTTTCCCAAAGAGGCCCAAACATACATGATGGCAAGGGAAGAGAAGGCAGGGCTGCAGGTATCTCCAGCCTGACTCAGCACACACATGCTAACCATGTATTTAAAGCCTTTGTGAACACACCCATTACCAAAGGGATAAGAAATAAGCTCAAAATTAATAAGCAAAATTAATAGTAGGGGGATTTAAAATATCAACTCAAATGCAATGGTGTAAATTGCAGAGCTCAGTGCAGTTAAACGTTAACAGACAGAAAACAGCTTTCTGGGTACTCTGTGTGCTTATTGTAAATGGCCAGTTTCACCATTTCCTCTGTACTGCCACTTTTCCTTTCTTGTTTGAATTTAAAAAAAACAGGAAAATAGTCATGAAGTGACAGGAATCATCAGGGGATCAGGGGAAGCACAGTAGTCTAGAAAGACTAAACTTGCTTTTGTGATTAGCCTGCAGTTTGACACGTGTTTCTATCACTGCCAGCACACACACAGCTGTCCA